>JABUQX010036850.1:0-10829 GCA_015478945.1 Trachelipus rathkii
GTGTCTTCGGATTTAAAAGCTGTTAGTACTTGGAGTGAAACAGTTCTTATTTTTTGTCCAAAAAGTTGAAATTTGTAAATTTTTGGATTTTGTGTTGAACATATAAATGGCATCCTCCTAAATACCAAGTCGTAGAAAGTATTTTTGATATTTTTAGAAAAGGTTTTGTGAGAACACAAGTGTCTTCTATTTGTAATAGCTTGTTATACTTTTGAGTAACACGTTCTTAATTATTTGTCAAAATGTTGCAAATTTGGAAATTTTTGGATTTGTGCGTTCGAACATATAAATGGGGCTATTCCTCCTGAATACAAGTCGTAAGAAAAAGTATTTGATATTTTTTTGAAAGGTTTTTGTGTGAGCAACACACTAGGGTGTCTTCGGAGTTTTAATAGCTGTTATTACTTTTGGAGTAACAGTTCTTAATTTATTTGGTCAAAATTCTGAAATTGGAAATTTTTGATTTGTGCCGTTCGAAACATATAAAATGGCTCATTCCTCCTGAAATACAAGTCGTAGCAAAAAGATTTTGATATTTTTAGAAAGGTTTTGTGTTGAGAACAGTGGGTGTCTTACGGATTTGTAATAGTTTATACTTGGAAGTAACAGGTTCTTAATTTATTTTGTCAAAATTGTTTTAAATTTGTAAATTTTTGGATTTTGTCGGCTTCCAACCCACTCACTAAATGGCTATTCCTCCTCAAATACAAGTCGTAGAAAAGCGATTTTGATAGTTTTAGAAGGTTTTTGTGTGCAGGAACACTAAGTGTCTTCGCGATTTGTAAATAGCTGTTAAGTAACTTTGGAGTAACAGGTTCTTAATTTATTTTGTCAAAATGTTGGAATTTTGGAAATTTTTGGATTTTGTGGTTCAAACATATAAAGGGATTCCTCCTGAAATACAGTTCGTAGAAAAGTGATTTTGAATTTTTTTTAGAAAGGTTTTGTGTGAGGAACACTAGGGTGCCTTCGGCATTTTTAATAGCTGTTATACTTGGAGTAACAGATTTATTTTTTTGTCAAAATGTTTGAAATTTTGTAAATTTTGGATTTTTGTGGTTAAAACATATAAATGGCTATTCCTCCTGAGATACAAGTCGTAGAAAAGTGATTTGATATTTTAGAAAGTGTTTTGGAGGAACACTAGGGTGTCTCGGATTTGTAAAGCTGCTTATACTTTTTGGAGTAACAGGTCTTAATTTATTTTTGTCAAAAGGTTGAAATTTTGAAATTTTTTAATTTTGTGTCGAACATATAAAATGGCTATTCCTCCAGAAATACAAGTCGTAGAAAAGTGATTTGAATTTTAGAAAGGTTTTGTGTGAGAACACTAGGGTGCTTCGGATTGTAATAGCTTTATAACTTTTGCGAGTAACAAGGTTCTTAATTTAATTTTTGTCAAAATGTTGCAAATTGCCAAATTCGGATTTGTAATAGCGTTATAGCTTTTGGGTAACAGCGTCTATGTTATTTTTTTCAAAATGTTGAAATTTGAAATTTTTGGATTTTGTGCTTCGAGACAAAAATGGCTATCCGCCTGAAATAGCAAGTGTAGAAAAGTGATTTTGAATTTTTAGGAAAAGGTTTTGTGTAGAGAGACACTAGGGTCTCGGATTTTGTAAAGCTGTTATTTTTGGAGTAACAGCGTTCTTATTTTTTTTGTCTAAAATGTTGAAATTGTAAATTTGATTTTTGTGCGTTCGAACATATAAATGGCTATTCTCCTAAATACAAGTCGTAGAAAAGTGATTTTTGATATTTTAAAAAGGTTTGTGTGTGCGGAATACTAATGTCTTCGGATTTGTATAGCTGTTATACTTTTGAGTAACAGGTTCTTAATTTTTTTTGTCAAAATGTGAAATTTGAAATTTTTGGATTTTTTGTGGTTCGACATATAAATGGCTATTCCTCCTGAAATACAAGTCAGTAGAAAAGTGATTTTATATTTTTAGAAAGTTTTTGTGTGAGGAATTCTATGGTGTCTTCGGATTTGTAATAGCTGTTATACTTTTTGGAGTAACAGGTTTTATTTTTGTCAAAATGTTGAAAATTGTAAATTTTTGGATTTTTGTGTATCGGAACATATAATGACTATTCTCCTGAAATTACAAGTTCGTAGAAAGTGATTTTGACTATTTTTAGAAAGGTTTTTGTGGAGGAAACACTAGCGTGTCTTCGGGATTTGTAATAGCGTTATACTTTGGAGTAAACAGGTCTTAATTTATTTGCAAAATGTTGGAATTTGTAAATTTTGGATTTTTGTGTTCGAACATATAAAATGGCTATTTCCTCCTGAAATAAAGTCGTAGAAAATTGATTTGATACTTTTAGAAAGTTTGTGTGAGAAAACTTATGGTGTCTTCGGATTTGTAATACCTGTTATACTTTTGGAGTTAACAGGTTCTTTATTTATTTTTGTCAAATGTTGAAATTTGAAATTTTATTGATTTTTGTGGTTTCGAACATATAAATCGCTATTCCTCCTGAAATACAATTCGTAGAAAAGTGATTGATATTTTTAGAAAGGTTTTTAGTGTGAGCGAACACTAGGGTGTTTGGTAGCTGTTATACTTTTGGAGAAACAGGTTCTTAATTTATTTTGTCAAAATGTTTGAAATTTGTAAATTTTGGATTTTTGTGTTTCGAACATATAATGGCTATTCCTCCTGAAATACAAGTCGTAGAAAATGATTTTGATATTTTTTGAAAGGTTTTTGTGTGAGAACACTAGGTGTCTTCGATTGTAATACGTATATACTTTGGAGTTAGAGGTCTTAATTTATTGCTCAAAAATATTGAAAATTGGAAATTTTTGGATTTTGGGTTCGAACATATAAATTGCTATTCCTCCTGAAATACAAGTCGTAGAAAGTGATTTTGATTATTTTTAGAAACGTTTTTGTGTGGAACACTAGGGTGTCTTCGATGTAATAGCTGTTATACTTTTGGAGTAACAGGTTCTTAATTTATTTTGTCAAAAGTGTTGAAATTTGGAAATTTTGGATTTTTGGTGGGTCGAACATATAAATGGCTATTCCTCCTGAAATACAGTCGTAGAAAAGTGATTTGTGTATTTTTAGAAAGGTTTATGTGTGAGGAACATAGGTGTCTTCGGGATTTGTAATAGACTGTTAACTTTTGGAGTAACAGTTCTTAATTATTTTTGTCAAAATGTGGAAAATTTGTAAATTTTTGGATTTTGCGATTCAAACTATAATGCGCTATTCCTCTGAAATACAAGTCGTAGAAAAGATATTTTTGATATTTTTTTAGAAAGGTTTTTGTGTGAGAAACACTAGGGTGTCTTCGATTTGTAATAGCTGTTATACTTTTGGAGAAACAGGTTCTTAATTTATTTTTGTCAAAATGTTGAATTTGAAAAAATTTTGGATTTTTGTGGTTCGGACATATAAATGGCTATTCCTCCTGAAATACAGTTCGTAGAAAAGTGATTTTGATATTTTTGAAAGGTTTTTGTGTGAGGAACACCTAGGTGTTTCGGCATTGATTAATAGTGTTCTAACTTTGACTCAAATCGGTTCTAATTTATTTGGGTCAAAATTTTAAATTTTGGAAAATTTTGATTTTGTGTTCGAACATCATAGATGGCATATTCCTCCTGGAAATACTAGTATGGGAAAAAGATTTTGAAACTTCAGGAAGGTTTTTGTGTGACGAATACTAGGGTGTCTTCGTCGGCGATTTGTGAATAGAATGTTATACTTTTGAGTAACAGGTTCTTAATTTATTTTGTTCAGAATTGTTGAAATTTTGAAATTTGATTTTTGTGGTTCGAACATATAAATGGCTATTCTCTGAAATACAAGTCGTAGAAAAGTGCCATTTTACAAAGAGAGAAGTATGCTTCTGTGTGTGCGAGAAACAGAAAAAATATTTTAAATAGCTGTTATCTGTTAAGTAACAGAGTGTGAATATATTTTGTTACAATGTTGCAATTTGTAAATTTTGGATTTTGTTGTTCGAACATATAAATGCTATTCCTCTTGAAATACAAGTCGTAGAAAAGTGATTTTGATATTTTTAGAAGTTTTTGGTGGAGAACACGTAGGGTGCTTCGGATTGTAATAGTGCTTATACTTTGGATAACAGGTTTTAATTTATTTGTCAAAAGTGAAATTGCGAAAATTTGGAGTTTGTGGTTCGAACATATTAATGGCTATTCCTCCTGAAATACAAAAGTCGTAGTAAAAAGATTTGATAATTTTTAGAAAGTTTTTGTGTGAGGAATTACTATGGTGCTCTTCGATTTGTAAATAGCTGTTAACTTTTGATAACAGTGTCTTAATTATTTTTGTCAAAAAGTTGAAATTTGGAAATTTTTTGGATTTTTGTGGTTAGAACATATAAATGGCTATTCCTTCCTGAAAATACAAGTCGTAGAAACGTGATTTGATATTTTTAGAAAGGTTTTTTGTGTGAAGAATACTATGGTGTCTTCGGATTTGTAATAGTTATACTTTTGGAGTAACAGTTCTTAATTTATTTTGTCAAAATGTTAAAATTGTAATTTTTGGATTTTTGTTGTTCGAACATATAAATGGCTATTCCTCCTGAAAACAAGTCGTAGAAAAGTATTTTGATATTTTTAGAAAGGTTTTTGTGTGAGAATTCATATGTGTCTTCGTTATTGTAATAAGCTGTTATACTTTGCGAGTAAACAGTTCTTAATTTATTTTGTCAAAAATTCAAATTTGCAAATTTTTGATTTTGTGGTCGAACATATAAATGCTATTCCATCCTGAAATACAAGTCGTAGAAAAAGTGATTTTGATATTTTAGAAAGGTTTTTTTGTGTGAGAAATACTAGGTGTCTTCGGATTTGTAATAGCTGTTTAACTTTTCTAGTAACTGGTCTTAAATTTATTTTTGTCAAATGTTGAATTGTAAATTTTGGATTTTTGTGGTTCACACATATAAATATCCTCCTGATTACTTAGTCGTAGAAAGTGATTTTGATATTTTTTAGAAGGTTTTTGTGTGAGAAATATTGGTGTCTTCGATTTGTAATAGCTGTTATACTTTTTGGAGTAACAGGTTCTATTGAAAATTTTGGTCAAATTTTGAAATATTGGAAATTTTGAATTTTTGTGGTTCAAACATATATGCAATTCCTCCAGAAATACAAGTCGTAGAAAGTGATTTTATATATTTTTAGAAGGTTTTTGTGTGAGGAAATAGTGTTTTCGGATTTGTAATAGCGCTGTTATACTTTTGAGTAACAGTCCTCACATTATTTTGTCAAATGTTGAAATTGTAAATTTTGGATTTAGTGGTGACATGTAATGGCTTTCCTCCTGAAATCTAGTCGTAGAAAGTGATTTTGATATTTTTTAGATAGGTTTTTGTGTGAGGAACATAAGGTTCGGATTGTAATAGCTGTTATATTTGACTGAACTGGTTCTTAATTTTTTGTCAAAATTGAGTGAATCACGTGATTTGTAAATTTTTGGATTTTGTGGTTGAACATATAATGCTATTCCTCCTGATACAATCGTAGAAAGTTATTTTGATATTTTAGAAAGGTTTTGTGAGGAATACTTGGTGTCTTCGATTTGTAATAGCTGTTATACTTTTGGAGTAACAGTTCTTAATTAATTTTTGTCAAAGTAAAGTGAAAGTTTTTAGATTTTTGTTGGTGAACATATAAATGGCTATTCCTCCTGAATACAAGTCGTAGAAAATGATTTGATATTTTTATAGAAAGTGTTTTGTGTGAGAAACTAAAGGTGTGTGGATTTTACTAGTGTTTTATACTTTTGGAGTAAGGTCCTTAATTAATTTTCTTCCTTAAATTTGAAATTGTAATTTTTGGATTTTTGTGGTCCGAACATATAAATGGCATTCCTCCTAAAGTTCTAGTCGTAGAAAAGTGATTTTGATATTTTAGAAGGTTTTGGATCTCTGTTAATTAAAATCAGCTGACAAATTAATAGATATATTGATTTCAGAACACTAATGAGTTTCTTAATTTGTTTTTGTAATTAAATATTCTAATTTTTTGGATTTTTGTGGTCCGAACATATAAATGGCTATTCCTCCTGAAATACAAGTCGAGAAAGTTATTTTGATATTTTTTAGAAGTTTTTGTGTGAGGAAACTAGGGTGGTCCTTCGGATTTGTATATAGTGTTATATGATTTGGAGAAAGGTTCTTAATTTTATTTTTTGTAAAATGTGAAATTTGTAATATTTTGGATTTTTGTTGTTCGAACATATAAATGGCTATCCTCCTGAAATACAAGTCTTAGAAAGGTACTTTTTAAATTTTAGAAGTTTTTGTGTGAGGAACACAGGTGTCTTCAGATTTGTAATAGCTACTGTTATACTTTTGAGTAACAGGTTCTTAATTATTTTGTCAAATTTTGAAATTTGGAACTTTTTGGATTTTTGTGGTTCGAATATAAATGTGGCATTCACTCCGAAATACAGGTCGTAGAAAGTGATTTGATTATTTTTAGAAAGGTTTTTGTGTGAGGAACACCATGGGTGTCTCGGATTGTAATAGCTGATATTAACTTTGGAATTAACTGGTTCTTATTATTTTTGTCAAAGGTTGAATATTTGTTAAACTTTTAGATTTTTTGTTGAAAGTTAAAATGTGCTATTCTCCTGAAATAAAGTCGTAGAAAAGTGATTTAAATTTTTTAGAAAAGGTTTTTTTGTGAGAAACACTAGGGTGGCTTCGGATTTGTAATAGCTGTTACTTTTGGAATAAATGGTGCTTAAAATTTTTGTCAATTTGCAAAATTTGGAAATTTTTGGATTTTGTGGGTTCGAACATTAAAATGGCAATTCTCCTTTATTTTTTGCCGCAACATTAATATTTTAAGAAGGATTTTTTGTGTGAGGAACAGGGTGTCTTCGGATTTGTATAGCTGTTATACTTTTGGAGTAACAGGTCTTAATTTATTTTGTCAAAGTTGAAATTTGTATTTATGGATTTTTGTGGTTCAAATATATAAATGGCATTTACTCCTGAAATACAAGTCGTAGAAAAGTTATTTGTTATTTAGAAAGGTTTTTGTGTGGGGAACACTAGGGTCTCGATTTGTAATGATGATATCTTCACTGTTGTTGAGTTCTTATTTTATTTTTGTTAAAATAGTGAAAATTTGGAATTTTTGAATTTTTGTGTTCGAACATTTAAATGGCTCTCTGAACATACAAGTCGTAGAAACCGTGATTTAATATTTTAGATAAGGTTTGTGTGAGGAAACATAAGGTGTCTTAGATTTGTCGTAGCTGTTATACTTTGGAGTAACAGTTTCTTAATTTATTTGTCAAATGTTGAATTTGTAATTTTTGGATTTTGTTGGAAATATAAATGTGCTATTCTCGGAAATAAAGTCGTAGAAAAGTGATTTTGATATTTTTAGAAGGTTTTTCTGTGAGAAACACTAGGGTGTCTTGGATTTTTAATAGCTTTATACTTTTGGAGTAACAGGTTTAATTTATTTTTCAAAATGTTGAAATTTGTAAATTTTTGGATTTTTGTGTTCGAACATATAAATGGCAATCTGAAATACAAGTCGTAGAAAGTGATTTTATATTTTTAAAGGTTTTTGTGTAGGAACACTATGTGTCTCCGATTTGTATAGCTATATATTTGGAGTATGGTTCTATTTATTTTTGTCAAAATGTTGAAATTTTGTAAATTTTTAGATTTTGTAGGTTCGAACATATAAATGGTATTTCCTGAATACAAGTCGTAGAAAAAGTGATTTTGATATTTTAGAAAGTTTTGTGTGAGGAACAGTAGGGTTCTCGATTTGTAATGCTGTTATACTTTGAGTAAAGGTTATAATTATATTTTGTCAAATGTTGAATTTGTAATTTTGGATTTTAGGTGGTTCGAACATATCAATGGCTATTCCTCCTGAAATCAAGTCGTAGAAAATATTTTGATTTTTAGAAAGGTTTGTGTGAGGACACTAGGTGCTTCGATTGTAAAAGGTGTTAACTTTGGATAACAGGTTCTAGTTTATTTTGTTAAATTTATATTTTAATTTTTGATTTTTGTGTTCCGAACATATAAATGGTTATTCCTGAAATACAAGTCGTGAAAGTGATTTTGATAATTTTTGAAAAGGTTTATTGTGTGAGGAAACTGTGTCTTCGATTTGTATAGCTTGTTATTAGCTTTGAGAGTAACAAGTTCTTAATTTATTTTTGTCCAAATGTTTAAATATTTGGAAATTTTTGATTTTTGTGGTTCGAACAATTAAATGGCTATTCCTCCTGAATAGCAAGTGTAAAGTGATTTTGTATTTTTGAAAGGTTTTTGTGTAAGGAACACTAGGGTCTCGGATGTATAGCTGTTATAACTTTGGAGTAAAGGTTCTTAATTATTTTGTCAAATGTTGAAATTTGGATTTTTTGGATTCTTTGGATTTTTTGAACATATACATGGCTATTCCTCCTGAAATACAAGTCGTAGAAAAGTGATTTGATATTTTAGAAAGGTTTTTGTGTGAGAAACTAGGTGTCTTCGGTTTGTAATAGCTGTTTTCTTTGGAGATTCAAGTTTAATTTATGATTGTCAAAATTGAAAATTGGAATTTTGATTTTTGTGTTAGAACATATAAATGGAATTCCTCCTAATACAAGTCGTAGAAAGTGATTTTTGTATTTTTAGAAAGGTTTTGTGTGCACTTGGTCAAGTTTGTATAGTGTTAACTTTTGAGTAAAGGTTTCTTAATTTTTTTTGTCAAAATGTTGAAAATTGTAAATTTTTGGATTTTTGTGGTTCGACATATAAATGGTTATTCCTCTTATACAAGTCGTAGAAAGTTATTTTGCTGTTTTTAGAAGGTTTTTTGTGCTGAATGTTTGCACATACAAATATTTTTGCTGTAAAATGTTTTGGATTAACAGGTTTCTTTAATTTATTTTGTCAAATGTTTGAATTGGTAAATTTTTGGATTTTTGGTGGTTCAAATATAAATGGCTATTTAATATAAAAACAATGAAGAAAGTGAATTTAATATTTTAGAAAGGTTTTTGTGTGAGGAACACTAGGGTGTATTCGGATTGTAATAGCTGTTATAGCTTTGGAGTAAAAGGTTTATTTGTAATAATTTGTCAAATGTTTGAAATTTGGGAATTTTTGGATTTTGTGTTGAACATATAAAATGTCTCCCCCTCGAAATACAAGTCGTAGATAAGTGATTTTGATATTTTAGAAAGGCTTTTGTTGTGAGGAAACAGCGTTCGATTGTAATAGCTGTTTATGTTGGATAACAGGTTCCTTAAATTTATTTTGTAAATGTTCTGAATTTGGAAATTTTTTTGAATTTTTGTGGTTTGAACATATAAATGGCAATCTCGTGAAATAACAGTCGTAGAAAAGTGATTTTAATATTTTGAAGTTTTTGTGTGGGACAGTAGGAGGTCTCGATTTGTAATTAGCTTTTACTTTTGAATAACAGGTTCTTAATTATTTTTGTCAAATGTTTGAAATTTGTAAATTTTTTGATTTTATGGTCGACAAGAAAGGCTACGTTCTCCTGAAATACTAGTTCTAGACATTGATTTTGATATTTTTAGAAGTTTTTTTGTGTGAACACTAGGGTGTCTCGGATTTGTAATAGCTGTTAACTTTTGGAGTATAGTTTATTTATTTTTGTCAAATTAAAATGTGGAAGTTTTTAAGATTTTTGTGGTTCGAAACATATGAATGGCTATTCCTCTGAAATACAAGTCGAGAAAGTGGATTTTTGATATGTTTTAAAAGGTTTTTGTGTGAGGAACACTAGGTGTCTTCGATTTGTAATAGCTGTTTTATAACTTTTGAAGATAACAGTTCTAATTTATTTTTGTCAAAATTATGAAATTTGGAAATTTTTGGATTTTGTGTTCGAACATATAAATGGAATTCTCATGAAATCAAGTCGTAAGAAAAGTGAGTTCTGATATGTTTTAGATTTTTGTGTGAGGAACACTAGGTGTCTTCGGAGTTGTTAATAGCTGTTATAGTCTTTTGGAGTAAAGGTCTTAATTAATTTGTCAATGTTAAATTTTTGGTAAATTTGGATTTTGTGTGTTCGAATTAAATGCTATCCTCTGAAAATACAAGTGTCAGAAAAGTTATTGATATTTTTTATAAGGTTTTTGTTGAATACTATGGTGTCTTTCGATTTGTAATAGCTGTTATACTGTTTGGAGTAAAAGGTTCTTAATTATTTTTGTGAAAATGGTTGAAATTTGTAAATTTTGATTTTGTGGTTCGAACATATAAGGCCTTTCCTCCTGAAAATACAAGTCGTAGAATAAGTGATTTTGATATTTTTAGAAAGGTTTTTTGTGTAGTAACACTAGTGTTTTCGAATTTGTATTAGCTGTAAGTTTGGAGTAAAGGTTCTTAATTTATTTTGGTGAAAGTTGATATTTGAAAATTTTTGGATTTTGTGTTGGACAATATAATGGTCCATTCTCTGAAATACAAGTCGAGAAAATTATTTTGATATTTTTAGATAGGTTTTTTGTGTGAGGAACATAGTGTGTCTTGATTGTAATAGTTCTTATACTTTATGGAGTACCAGGTTTCTTATTTATTTTTGTCAAAAGTGGAAGATGTATATTTTTGGATTTTTGTGGTTCAACATATAAATGGCCATTCGGAACCATAGTCGTGAAAAGTGATTTTGATATATTTTTAGAAAGGTTTTTCTGTGATTAATACTATGGTCTTCGGATTTGTATAGCTGTTATACTTTTTGGAGTAACATAGTTTAATTTATTTTTGTAAAAGATACAGTAATTTTTTGGATTTTTTGTGGTTCGAACATAAAGGTATTCTCTGAATACAGG
>JABUQX010036851.1:5000-7500 GCA_015478945.1 Trachelipus rathkii
AAAATTGCATAACTCATAATCATTTTTTTCAATTCGAAGATAGATTTTATAAACAAATAAATGGACTAAATATAGAATCGACTTTTTCAGTTACGCTAAGTAATATTTTCAGGGAGCTGCTCGAAAAGAAATTTTTTCCAAACATAATTAAAGATTCTTTCATCTGGTATGGATATGTTTTTAATAATGCCGGAAAATGTGTCTCGCCTTTGTCTATTTTAGATAAATTAAATAAAAGTGTCCCATCTATAAAATTCACTTTGAAGAAGCAGTAAATGGGAAGCTCCCCTTTCTGGACATCTTAGTCAGTAATTCTAGAAAAAATTTACCATTTATTAATATTTATAGAATGAAAACACAAACACGTGTCGATTCAAATGTGCATTGGTATTCAGCAAACTCTGAACAAACTAAAATAGGAGGTTTAATGGGAACAATCTCTACGTGCTTATAGGCTGTGAAGTTCTTAAATTTTAAATAATTAAATAAATTTTATTAAGAAAGTTTTCAAGAGTCTTTCGTATCCTGCAGTATTTATAGGAAAAGTAAATATACAAAAAAAAAAAAAAAAAAAAAATATTACTCTATCGAACAAAGCAAACCTTTTGAAATTGAAAATACATTATTAATCCCAGCACAAGCATATAGTTCAGTGAAATTATATTTTGATGAGGTTAATTTTATACCAATGGTTTCTTGTACTCTAAAGAAAATGCTGATGTCATCAAAGCCAGTTGCATCACTGGATGCTGGAGTATATCAGACTCCTTGTTCTGATTGAACGGTGGATTTTAAAAGAAGAATGTGTCATGCATAAATATAATTTAAGAACGGTTGACAAGAATTCTGCATTACATATGAACAGAATAAATAAATAACCACAATACTGATGTAAGCAGATCTTTATTATTAAAACCAGTAATAAATAAATCACGAAATATGGAAACTCGGTGAAAAATTTTTAATGTTAATACTGGCTTCAATAATTTTAAAATTAATACTGGTTCTAATAATTTTAAATAATTTTAATATTAATGCTAGTTCAAATACCACTGATGTTTTAACTACAAATTTTTTTTAAAACGGATCCCATATTTTAACGACTTGTTGAGGTTGCCAGCTTGATAAAGCCTTTTTGCTAACTTTGATGCTTCTTTGACTGCACCTGGAAGATAAGCTCTGAATTATATATATTATATATATATATTATATATATTATATATATATATATATATATATATATATATATATATATATTATATATATATAATATACTTATAGTATATATATCATATGGAGGTATATATATATATATATTATATATTGTATATTACGATAGGCAAAAGGAAGAGGCCTATTAAAGTCCACCGAAGTTGGGGTGAATCAAAATCTAAGCTTAAATTAAAGGCCAACATACCCCGAGAAATGACATTTAAAAGTGTACACATCAAAGGAAGTTGTAAAAGAAATAGATGAGGTAAGTGTGTTTACCAGTAAAGTGCATAAAAGATTGAGCATGGCGGTTAGGTCTGGGGTAAGAGAGTTGGAGAGAGAAGGGATGAGACAGTTAGGAAGACGAAAGGAGAGGAGGTACTCGATTAGAGAGTTCAGAAGAGACGTGTCCATTGTAATAAGGACAATGATATAACAGTTCGATGGCTAGAAGATTGAAGACAGTAGAGAGAGAGAGAGAAGAGAGAGAGAGAGAGAGAAAGAGAGAGAGAGAGAGAGAAGAGAGAGAGAGAGAGAGAGAGAGAGAGAGAGAGAGAGAGAGAGAGAGTTAGTGTGAGTAAGAGAGTTATTAAATCGAAAAACTCTAGACTTGCAAATTATCAAGGGGAACAGTTTGTGTGTGGAATCACCTCAGATATGTGATGGATACTCCAAACATGGGCGAACAATGCCCTTATACAGCAAGTAAGCAACTGGTGCGGTTAGAAGAAGCTCCGAAGGCACCTCTGAACACCCAACCTCTTTTAAGCTCGTTTTTATATATACTATATATATATATATATATAATATATATATATATATTATATTATATATATATATATATATAATATATAATATATAATATAATATATATAATATATATATATATATAATATATATATAATATATATATAAAATAATATATATATATATATATATATATATATATATATATATTATGGTGGTTGGTGAAACGTCAATTCATTCTTGTAAACAGTAGTGATAACCCTCAAATATCCTGTGTTTTAATTTTAAATTTTAATTTTCACTAATGATCTAGTTGCTCTTCAGTAATATCCATTCTTAATGCTGATGACTCAACTGTCTATTCTTCTGTTTTTATTATTATTATTATCTGTTCCTCTTATTGTTTTTATTTTCAACTTTCCAATTCAATTCTCGATGACATGAATAGTATTTCTTAGTATGGTTGTCTAAACCTTATGGAATTTAATTTTTTAAATTATATTCTGCATTTCTTCTTTTTAAAACACATTCGAAGTTTACC
>JABUQX010036851.1:17500-27081 GCA_015478945.1 Trachelipus rathkii
CTACCTCAATCCACTTTTTCTTCGATCTCCCAGCCGGTCGTTTTTCAAAACACACTCACCACTATACATCTGCTTAAAAACTGAATAATCATTCATCCTTTCCACATGACGAAACCATCTCAACATACTTTCATTTATTCTCTCGTTTACCCTCTTTCTTCACACCACACAAACCCTTAAATATGTTCATTCCTCATTTTTATCAAATTCTTTCTAACAACCTAGCATGCCCCTAAAGAATTGTCCATCTGAAACACATTGAACTTTAGAATCTATACCTCTTATTCCCAGACCATAGTCCTCACTACTATACATTAACACAGGTAACAATATACCGTCATGTAAGACCCTAGCCCACTAAAGATTAGTCCCTTTAACATTCACCAACATTTAATTGCCACCAGCCACCTCCTGCCATTCACAACTTTCTTCTAAACTCTGCATCATCCGTTCCCCTTCTCAATCCAACATATACCCTAAAAGTTTAAGTCAGACACTTGTTCCAGCTGCTCACCATCTAACATAACTTCACACTGAGGAGTGTCCTCACTCACAACCATAACCTAACTCTTATCTACGTTTACTTTCAAAACCCCCTCCTTTTACACACCCTGCCAAATCTCTCTACCGAATCCTCTCAAAACTCGTCTTTCAGATTCGGCCGCACAAAACCAATCAATACCGCATATAATTAGGTAGGGCAATCCCTCCACTCATCTACATTCCCATCATTTCTAACACCAATTTTCCTGCCACCCCCCACCTCAATTCTTTCATAACCCCATCATATATAAAATTGAATAACCAAGATACATAACAGCAACCCTGCCTCACTATCCGCTATTAATTACCAAACCAATTCACTTTTGAACACCATTTTATTCTTACACACAAACGCTTCACTATCATCATAGCATACTTTTTATTCCATTCAGAAGTATATCACCAACACTATATATCACTAACACTTGCCATTAACCCTATCATACCCCTGTTGCAAATCCATAAAACTTAAATACAATTTATTCTTCCTCTCTTCATTTTCTGTAATCGTTTGCTTTCACAATGTAAGATTTGAATCCACACATCTTCTGCTACTCCCTCCCCCAATCGCGCAACCCTTTGGTTAACCTTTTTTCACCAATCAGTCCTTCAGTCACTCGGCGCACTCTTTCGACCAAAAACACCAGCATATATCCTTCCCTACAAACACTCAATAAACTAAATACCCTATAATTTCTACGGTTCCCTTTATCTCCCTTACCCCCCCTTACCCCCTTTTAAATTAAAGGGGGGTTTTTTTTTTTACTATTACTGCTCTCCTCTCATCCCTCGGAACTATACCTTCCATAAACGCTTTTTTTATTACACAACTTCAAGATCCAATCAATCACCATCTTGCCTCCGTTATTGATCATTGCTAATAACCTCATCACCAAAATACCTATTCCTTCTTGTACCAGTCCAAACTCACACCAGTCATTATCACTCAATCATTAACTGCAATATTATACAAATTTCAAAGTGTTTCTTTCCACACCTCCACTCACATCCATTTCATCAATTCCAAAAATATCCCTATCCATTATTCTAAGCAGGTTCCCCTTATTCTAATTCTTAACCTTTTGCCGCGCTTCTTCCAGAAGAGCTTCCTTTTCCCATTGTAGTCCCCATTCATCCTCCTTCCAAACTGTTCATTTACCTCTTCTTTCTCTTAACGTATGCATCTTTAAGCATTTCTTTTTTCCTCCCTTATATAATTTCCAAGCTATCTTTCTTTTGAAACTTCAATCAATTTGCTTTTGGACATTCAACCAACCACTTTTTTTTTACCTTTTAACCGCTTGCATCACCTCTTCATTCCACTACTCACTGTTATCACATTCTTACTCCTACTTTAGCACAGCGCCACATACTTCTTTTCAACTGCTAACAATTGCTTCCTTCATTTGCCTTCCAGATTTATTCAGTTTTTCAACTTGTTCACATTCAACTGATTTACTTGCGAGCGTTCCTAAATACTTATCCTTTTATTACCTTGTTCACTAAACTTCACTCTTAATTTTACTCCACTTCCTTCTGTATCACCTTCTTCTCCATCCAAGTCCCCACTAACTTAATTTTTACATAGAACAACATAATGATTCCGATAATCCCCATCCTAAACCCCTCACTGATTTAACATTGAATACATACTTCAACATCCACTTCTTCACCAACACAAAAATCAATCATACTTTTCAACTTCGATACCATTTCTACCTACCACACAACTCTAGTATACTTATGGATACTCCTGTGTTTTAAAGAAGTATTACTTACAACACATACCTCTCCCCTCACAGAAATCATTCACCTTCCCTACCATTCTCATTTTCTCCTGACACCCCAAAACCACCTGTTATCCATCCTTTTTTTTGATCATAATATATATATATATATATATATATATATATATATATATATATATATATATATATATATATATATATATATATATAATATATATATATATATAATATATATATATATATATATATATATATATTATATATATATATATATATATATTACTGTATATATATAAATCCGTATTAATAGTCAATATTTAGGCCTAGAAGGGGTATTGGTACTACTGTATAATTTAAAACATCTTTAATATACATAAAAAGAGGTAATTTTAAAAAAAAACAAAAAAAAACATTTTGTTTTAAAAAAAAACGTGTTTTTTTTTAAAAAAAAAAACAAAATTAAAAAAAAACCGTTTTTTTCACAACCTTGTTTTAACACACTGTTTTCTATTCCACAACCACTTTTAATCCAACCATGTACACTCCACCTACCCCATTGCAATAACTTCTTCATCAGCTTTATGTGGGAACCTTATCAAAAGTTTGCTAAAGTCTAAATATATAATATCAACTGGATCTCCTCTGTCAATGCAGTCTTTAATGTATTCCATAAATTTAAAAGGTTTGTCTGAACATGACCTACCTTTCTGAAACCGTAGCTGGGAGTCATAACATACCTTGTTATCTTCTAGTATTTCTCTATATGAGCCTTTCAGTAATTTTCCAGAACCTTTACAACCAGATGTTAAGCTAACTGGCCTATAATTTCCCCAAATCTTCCTTACTACCTTTCTTATAAATAGGCACAACATATGCCGTTTTCCAGTCATCAGGTACCTCACCAAAATGTTATAGATTCCGCTTAAAAAATCAATACAGTGCCTTTGCAATGCTGGTACTCCCCTCTTTCAGAATTCTACCATATATACTATC
The DNA here is from genome assembly GCA_015478945.1 of Trachelipus rathkii. Taxonomy (NCBI): domain Eukaryota; kingdom Metazoa; phylum Arthropoda; class Malacostraca; order Isopoda; family Trachelipodidae; genus Trachelipus; species Trachelipus rathkii. Next base: position 20,785 of record JABUQX010036851.1, read on the forward strand.
AGGGCCTGCCGGAACCAGAAATTTTGGTTCCGGCCGGAACCGGATTAGCCAATTTTGAAAAATTCCGGCTGGAACCGGATTTCTTATGAACTTTCTTTAACTATAAAAAATGTAAAAAAAATAATTCTAAATAACTTTCAAATATAAATATCATATATATATATATATATATATATATTATATATATATATATATATATATAATATATATAAATATATATATAATATATAATATATATAATATATATATATATATATAATATATTATATATATATATATATATATATATATATAAAGATTTTATTCATTAATTTAATTACAGATTTGTCACATAATAACCTTCTCACAAATTGTTTTAAAAGCCCTCCATTCAATAAAGATTTTTTTTATTATTATTAATGTTACAAAAATCTTTAATAGAGTGTAAATTGCCACAAAAAAAATAAAACTAGGCAGTTCACCAAAAACATTTAATACACGCCACTTCATAACATATGGAAAATCCATCACCGAAGAGAATATCTGGAAGTCAAAAATTTGGATAGTAAAAGGGAGAAACCTGTATTTTCTAGAACACTGGAACACCCCAAAATAGCGAAAGATAGAAGCCGTGAAACAAGTGAGTCTTGAGGAAAATTCTTTTTTTCCCCCCAAAAATTTGAAATATCAAATGACCCCAAATCACAGGCAATTCCTCAGAAATAATAATTTTTATTGCAATGAGTAACCAGAATTACAATCACTGAAGAGCAGGGAAATCATAGAACTTGTCCATCTTCCAAACCCAAAATATTTATTTCCTAGTATAGAAATTTTTTTGTAGAGAGGATATGTACCAACTTCATACAATAAATTAAGATCAGCAGTACTTCGAGAAGTTTATCTAAGGTGATCAAGATATCATTTACTCCAGTATTTGGATAGTAACTATCAAACGAGTCATTTATTTCTTTAACTAATCACTGGCTTACGAGCCAGTTTGAAATGGACTATGTATTCATTGGCAATATAATAATATATATATATATATATATATATATATATATATATATATATATATATATATATATATATATATAATATAATATATAATATATCTAATTATTGTAAAATACCCCTTAATGTATTTTCACCAAATGCTAGGTAAACGATTTCTGGAACCCTTGCAGAATGAGCGTGCATGTGGTTTGACCACTACGCCTACGACGAACTAGAGAAACCGAGAATACTTCTACTGTCCAAGAAGAGCATTACTACGGTTCCTCCCGCTCGCACTCGAACCGTTGGGCCAAACAGGGTACCGCGCATGGTGAATAATAATACCATAAACCGGGGGTTATTATGTAATAATGAAATGCAATAATTTTAACCTTGCAATCAAATTTTTAATTGTAAATACCCCCTAATGTATTTTCACCTGCTAGGATACGATCCTGGACCCTTGGCAGATGAGCGTGCTGTGTTTGAACCCTACGCTACGACGAGACAAAAGAAAAACCGAGAATACTTCTACTGTCCAAGAATGCATTACTAACGGTTTCTCCCGCTCCGCACTCGGAACGTAGGGCCAACAGGGTACCCCGCTCGCGCATGGTGATATATACCATAAACTGGGGGTTATTAAATGTATAATGAAATGCATAATTTTAACCTTCAATCAAATTTGTTAAATTGCAAGGTTGAAAAATTATTGCATTTCATTATACATAATAACCCCCGGTTTATGGTATTATTATTCCCCATGCGCGGTACCCTGTTTGGCCCTACGTTCGAGGGCGAGCGGGAGGAACCGTAGTAATGCTCTTCTTGGACAGTAGAGTAGTCTCGTTTCTCTTTTGTCTCGTCGTTGCGTAGTGTCAAACCATGCACGCTCATCTGCAAGGTTCCAGGATCGTATTCCAGCATGGTGAAAATACATTAGGGGGAATTTACAATTACAATTTCGATTGCAAGGTTATCATTCTTGCATTTTATTCTGTAATATATATATATTATATATATAATATATATATATATAATATATATTATATATATACTATATATATAATATAATATATAATATATATATTATATATATATATAATATATATATATATATAATGGCTAAATGGACCCAAAAACAAACAACATTTCATTGTACCGACCTAGTTTCGGGTGAATTCACACATCTACCCATTATCAAGGTTTTGTACTATAATGAATAATATACAAAATTTTAAAAATATATATATATATATATATATATATAATATATATATATAAATATATATATATATATATATATATTATATATATAGTATATATATATAACCGTAAAACGGGGCAATTCGGTCCAAAATCAGGGGTACTCAAAATGCTAAGGTTTATGGAGACTTTATTTTTTTATTTTTTTCAAAAAAAATTTTTTTATATGTTAATGTTATCCTTTAGGAGTAAAATTAGTATAATTGTATTTGTATATATAATATAGGATTAATGTTAGAAGCCGATAAGTAACGTGGACCGAATTGCCCCACGATTTTGGGGGCGGGGCAATTCGGTCCACTTCAATTTTCACATCCCTAAGAATCCTCAATTAAAGTGTTTTATTTAATAAATTATGATAAGTCAGTTTTCATTTTTAAACATAATGGTATTACAATATTATTTTAAGAAATTGGGTTCGAAAACGTAATAAAATGTTCGAGTTTGCGTTCGTTTTTGTCAAACTGCAAAATCTTAAAAAAAAGGCTCGCCTAACGTAAGGAATTTCCTTAATTCTGTAAGGTTGCTATTCTTTTTTTATTCCTGTAATTAATACAGAATTTAAAGGAATTCTTTACGTTTTGGTGAGCGTTTTTTTCGATTTTTGCGATGTTTGACAAAAATGAAAGCAAAAACCTTTTTTACAAAAAAAAAAGCAAGCTCAAGTGTTTTAGGTTTTTTTTTAAAAAAAAACGGTTTAAAAATTTTTTTTTAAGAATTGGGTTTGAAAAAAAAAAAAATTGTTCGAGTTTGCGTTCGTTTTTGTCAAATCGCAAATCGTAAAAATGCTCACGCAAAACGTAGGAATTTTCCTTATTCTTTTGTATTCCTATATTACCACAGAATTAAGGAAATTTCTTTCGTTGGTGAGCGTTTTTTTTTAACGATTTTGCGCTGTTTGACAAAAACGAACTGTAATGTTATTAATTCTGTAAGGTTGCAATTCTTTTTTATTTTATATTACACAGAATTAAGGAAATTCTTTACGTTTGGTGAGCGTTTCTTTTACGATTTTGCGCTGTTTTGACAAAAACGAACGCAAAACTCGAGCATTTCGAATGCAAACCCGAGCGTTTTAGGCATATTACGTTTCGTTAAGAACCAAATGCAAGAAACGAAAACTGCTTAAAGGGTCCTGGCAACATCCAATCATCAGAGTATCCCTTTGTATCCTGCCGTGTTTTACTTTTGCGTAGGTGTGAACCATCTTGCTGAAAAAATTTGTATAGGTTTAATTAGGGCCTAAGTTGAAAAAACTTTACCTACCTATCTTGCTGTAAAAGTGTACAAATTATTTTAAACATTATATTTCGGACATCTTTTTTGTTAAAAGAAGTACTTAAAAAATTTAATTTAATGAAGATTTTATCAACTGTGGACGAATTGCCCCACGCAAATTTTTAAACCTGGACCCGAATTGCCCCATGTTACAATTTTTATAATAAAACACCATTATATCTCTTGCCTGAATGACTCCAACGATTGCATTAAGGTTATAAACTATTTTTAAGTACTATATCTTGGTACCAATAATGTAGTACAATTATTTTGACCTGTATGATTCTTAGCAATAAGCCTAAAATTTACCCGATTTTATAGTGCTCAGAAAAAGAAAAAAAATCACAAAATTAATGGACTTAAAATTAAAGGTTTCTAAAAAATTAATACCTAGACATAAAAAATACATTAATTTTACATCTTAAGATATATTTTACATCGTATAGGCTATTTTGAGCCACTGGACCGAATTGCCCCACGTGGACCGAATTGCCCCACATGGACCGAATTGCCCCGTCTTACGGTATATATATATAATTTTGGATTTTAAATTTGAATTTAATGAATATCTTATTATCCTATATTTTGAGATATTTGAGTAAACTTTATTTCAATAATACTGTAGGTATGTAGCTAATACACTGTGTATGAATACTAACAACAAGTGGCTACCATTAATTTTGTTAAAAGATGGGCTATGGGTTATGTAAAATAAATCCCTTCCAGCAAATTTTTAAATTATCAAGTACATTAGTAATTCCGGTTCCGGCCGGAATTTTGAAAAATTCCGGCCGGAACCGGAAAAAAATGTCAAATTCCGGCCGGAATTCCGGTACACCTCTAATATATACCATCACAGCCTGCAGCTTTACTTGGGTCAATATGGTCTAGTAAACGTTTAATTTCTTATACGTTAAATTCAAATTCTGTAAGTCTATTTGTTACATGCATACAAGTACTATTAGTCTCCAAACTATTATCTAATCTTTCCTCAGTAAACACTGAAGCAAAATAAGCTTTGAAAATGTTTGCACCAACTCCTTAATGCTGAAATCACTAAATTTTTATTAATTTTAATTGGGCCCAATTGTCCTATTCTTACTTTTAAATTTTAAAAAGCTAAAACTTCTTATAAAACCTCTTTTATTTCCTTGCTAAATTAATTTCTGCTCTCTCTCTTTGCCTTTCTTATTGACTGGTTAAGTTTGTTTCTATTTTTCCTATAATTTTCTAAATCATCTTTCCTATTACTACCCTTGAATATTTTAATCATCTACGCTTTTCGTTAATTTTATCTCTTATCTCACAATTCCACCAAACAGGTTTTCTCTTTGCCACCCTAATGGGTTTATCTTTAAAACATACTGACTGAATATTCATTAAAATTTGCTTACAATATTCCCACATGATAAAAGTTTTTTTCTTTAAACTCTTTATCCCAGTCAGTTATACTAAGCATATCTCGAAATTTGGTAAAATCGCCATTTCGGAAATCTAAGATTTTTTCCTTATTAGCTTGAAATTTGGGCCCAGATATCACATTCATATTAAATTTAATTATATTATGGTCACTTAAGTCCTAATTTCTCCTCAACTCTAATCTCATACTTTCATCGTTAGTTAATATTAAGTCTAATAGTGCATTGTGTCTTGTGGGTTCATGGACCATCTGGCTCAAAAAGTTATCTAGTATTCAATTTATGAATACAGAACTACTATGGTCATAATTAGACAAGGAAGTCCATTTGAATGCAGGAAAATTAAAATCATCCATTATGACTATACCTTTTTCTTTACTGTTTCATGCTGTCTCAATTTCTTTCACAATTTCTGCGTCTATTTTTGACTCTGGCCAGGAGGTCTATAAAATGCCCCTATTCTATATGATTTATTGTACATAAGGATTATGCCCCACAACCAATTCCAATGATCATGAATTAGTTAAAAGTCATCATTAATACAGATTGAATATTGCTTTTAATAATAAAGCGCCACACCCCACTCTTCTCCTCTATGCTGGTAATAAAATAAAGGGAATATCCAATCTATTTCATATCATGAAAGGAGGTCTCCATATAATTCTTCATTAACACATGCCTCAGTTATGCAAATAATGGTATTAATAACCAACCAAAACCAGTTTACCAATCAGTTTCATCTTTTTTATTTCTAAGGCTATGAGCATATTTGAGTGGAAAGCATTTAATATTCGAAATGCTGTTATTTTATTGCTAATTCATCAATTATTTGAACCTGTAACAATAATAGTTTTATTTATCTCACCACTTTTACAGTTACCATTTCTATTATTCGTATCCAGATTTGGCCCATCATCCCAAACTTTACTTAGTTTTTTGCTAAACAAGTCTCCAAACTTTTACTGAAAAGCCAAACACCTTTACGACTCAAGTGAACTCCATCTGCTGAAAAAAGATCTTTATCCAGAAATTCTCTCCACAAATCCAAAAACTTAGTATTTTCTGATAAACATAATTACCATTTAGCCGCAGATTTAAATTTTATTTTCAATAAAAAATATTAAAAAACGCAAGGAAAAACAACTTTTTGGCTTTATTTCATTCATGTAGGGATGAAGAATGACAGTCGAAATGTGTTTCAACCTAGCGATACATCAGTATTTATTATTTATTGATATAATTGTTTTATCGATTATCAATGATTTTATTTTATTTAAAAAAAAGTATGTAAATATTAAAAATATTTAAAATTAAAAAATACAGAAATTGGAAACTAATATTTTCTATGTGATGTAAA
>JABUQX010036852.1:7500-10000 GCA_015478945.1 Trachelipus rathkii
ATCATGGGAATAAAAGAGGTTCCAACATTTTATTTTTTTAAGCAGTTAATAAATTAATATGAAATTCTTACAGAAAATCAAATATAAAATAAAAATATAAAAATACAATTATTTTAAGCATTTTAAGCTTCACGAAAGGTACAATTAAAAATTAAATCAATTAAAACTATGAAATTATCAAATTCCAAAAAAGTTCATTTTCTGAAACAATTTTAAACTTCTAAGTTGAAAAAAATATAAACTAAATCGAAATATTTATAAAATAAAATAGTTTATTGTTAGATTGAAAAATATTTTATTAACTTAGTTAACAATATCTTCCCAAAGAACATATATATTTTTTTTAAAATGAACAAAAGATTGTTCATAATAACAAATTTGGAACAACAATTGTTCAAATGAACAAATTTAGGAACAGATTCATTGTTTAAAAGCAACTAATTTCCTACCGCTATTGTTCATAATGACAATATTTGGATCTACTATTGTTCACAAAGAGAGGTTTGGGGGTTTTCTCCTTTGGTATTACCATGTTCAAAAACCAACTTACAGCTTAACCTTAACACTATAAATGACCCTCTACTAACTTACGGTTAAAGTGACCACTGTAGACTTCATTACAGTTTTAACCGAACACTGTTATTACTTTAACTGACTACTTACCACGTTTTTTTTTTAAATTTGTTTTTAATTATTTTTTACGTTTATTATTATTATTAGTTATTATTATTATTATTATTTATTATTATTATTATTTTTAAATTATTATTATTAATTATCTATTATTATTATTAATTATTATTATTATTATTATTATTATTTTATTTATTATTATATTATTATATTATACTATATTATTTTCCTGTCCATTTTTATATATAGTTTTATTTATTTATTTTAATTTGTTTATTTATTATTTTATTATTTTCTTTACTTTTTATGTTTATTCATATTTTTATGTCCTTAATGATCTTTGCAATATATATATATATATATATATATATATATATATATAATATATATAGATAGATAGAGACACATATATATATATATACTATATATATATATATATATAATATATATATATATATATATATATATATATATATATATATATATATATATATATATATATTATATAGTATATATATATATATATATTATATTATATATATAATATATCTATATATAATATATATATATATATAAATATATATATATAACGTATATATATATATAAAAGGTAGCAATCAACACACTTTATTTATTACTAATTCACTTATGTTACTAATAACATAATGATTTTTATATTTGTAATGCAACATACATATTCATTCACATTTATGTATTTACAAACCTATCGCATGCATTGAATATAAATATTTGCACATATAAATTTGCATGGCAATTCCTTATATGATTATTTTTTTTTATATATAACATTTATTTATAAAAATATTTTGTTTATGAAAAAATATATTTGATATAAAATGTAATAATATAATTGAAATGATATTTTAAACCCTATAAAAATAAAATATTTTAATATTATTTCCCGCCATTTTCCTTTTTCGATCGACCGTTAAATTATGCTAACGGTTTTCACGGAAATATCAAAATTTGAAATCGCATTCGTAACGAATCAGTAATCTCAACAATGCTATCCAGAGGTAGTATGGAATTTAATGCTTCGAAACTGTGGAGAACGCTTTTTCGTGGGAGGATTTACAACCATTGGGTAATTATGATAAGTGCTTCTAACGAGGAAGGTGAAGTAAGCACTCAACGTTTTAAAAATCTCACCTCCAAGAAGGATTTCCTGACTCGGAACCTCCAAGGGTATTGCTTAAATTCATTGACATCTTTATATTTAAAATAAATGAATTTGTTTGGTTATTTAAATTTGAGAAGCAAATGAAACTTTTTGACCCATTTTTTTTTTAATTTTATATTTCAGTTTATTTATTTATATTTTATTAACTTGAATAACTATAAAGATTCATAAATATTTTTTCCATTTTTTAGATGATTGTTTACACTTAATAAAACTTAAATATTATATAATATAATATATTATATATATATATATATACTATATATTATATATAATTATATAGTATATCATATATATATAATATATATATATATATATATATATATATATATTATATATATATATATTTATATATATATATTATATATATATAATATATATAATATATATATATATATTTTATAATTATATATATATATATATATAATATATTATTTTTTTAATAATATAATACTATATATATATATGAAACCGGATGGTGATAAGCTACTACCAATATCGTTGTTGTTCAATTCGCATGACGAGTAAACTGACATCAATAAAGACAATACGATACACAACTCTTAACATGTACTTACAGTAGGGACCTGTGACACAGTTGTGACGTCAGCCTATATCGGAGCAGGTAGTCAGAAGAGAGAGAAGGAGAGAGAGAGAGAGAGAGAG
>JABUQX010036852.1:20000-22500 GCA_015478945.1 Trachelipus rathkii
GTATGTTTAAACTTCTGGATTTTTTTTTTTTCAGTTTTAAAAAAAAAATTTTAAATAAGTGTATTTAGCATTTTAATCATTTACGTTTTATATTTTAGTGAGTGAACAACTTTAATCTGATTTCAGCTTTCGGTTTTTTGTCTGTCTGTTTTTGTCTGTTGTTTTTGGTTGTTGTGGTTGTGTTGTGCTGTGTGATGGAGCGGGTTTGCACAGACGCGGCTTTCTATCAGACTAATACCAACATACGCGGCTTACTCTCTAACTCTGCACCCGTGGAATACCACCTCTTCTCTAACTCTAACCCTTACCTTTTGCTCCTGTCTGAGACGCAGATGGCTAAGAATTCATCCTCGCTCTAACTCGTTTTAATATTGCTCCCAACTATAACTTATTTCATATTTCTCCGATCTAAAGGGTGGAGTAAAAGTGCACCTATGTTAACATAAAATTACTCTCTGTACACGTCCGTGAATCTCAAAATCTCCTAATTTCGATAATCTATAATTGGCTTACAATCTTTCCCCTCTACTTACAATAATCTTGTGCTTCTGCTATTGCTCTCCTAACAGAACAGATTTTTCACGCCTTTTTGAATATTACTACTTCTCACGAGACTGTTATATATTCATTCACATTCCAAATACTGAGTCCTCCTATTTAGGGGATATTTCAATGTACTAACACTTGGAATGGTTGTGTCCCTCTCTACGATTTAGGTGGGGAGGAGGCCGAATAATTCAGCATTCTCACAACATTCTGGAGCAACTAATTAAAGAAACATACACACACATTCCGGATCGTCCTAACCAATTCTGAACACACTTTTAGACCTTATGTTTCAGCCACTAGTCTTCTCTTCTTAAAATACACCTACTTTTCCGCTCTATCCGGTAAATCTGACCACAACCTAATATCTCTTAATTTTAATACTTACTCTCCAAAACAGCTCCATCCTGCCCCACTCGTTTTTCTGCACTTTGATCGGGCCGATTGAGGGGGCCTTGCGAATCGCTTCTAACGCTAACTATAATTGGAATGACTGCTTTTGTCTCTGAGTGCGCTTCGACTTCTGCGAAATGGTGGAAGCTTGTGTCCGTAATGATTTTGGGGTATGAGCAGGTTTCATTCCCGTTCTTACCGACTAAATCTTCTCTCCTCCATAATCCATGGTTCGATCGTGCCTTGTTCTCTGGCCATTCAGGCTACGAGACAGTGCGGTATCGGGAGTCGAGAGAGAGATTCGTTCTCAACTATCACATCTTGCTAATTTCATTCTGCTAGAAAGCGTTGCAGGGATACTCTTCGACGAGCAAAGCTGAGGCTTTCATCACAACCGAAGTGCGCTAACCCCATTGGTTTGCTCCTACTGACAAATGCTTCTGGCCTCTGCACAAACATCTTAACAACTTCCTGTTAAATCTCCTCTTTCCTCCTCTTACTTCGGCTTCTGATGTTCTGTGGCGTAATGTCCCACATAGAAAAGCCAAATCAATCTTCGGCCCTCACCTATTTTTCGCTCTAACTTCAACACTCCTGGACCGATTCTGGCATCCTCATCCTCCTCTTCTTTTCCCTCTCATGTGTTCATATTGCCTTTGCTCTTGATTACAATACGATCGGGTGGCAATGGGGCTTTCCTTGACACATCTCACGAACAGGTTAGGATATGTCGGGTGCCGCCGGATGGCATATCCTCCCGATTTGGGAGTGTGATCCGTGCCTGACCCCGCCCCTCGTTCAACTTTATTTCTTGTCCAATACTAACACATGTCCCTCAGTGTTGAAGCACGGCCACATTGAATCCAATACTCGATTCCGAAAAAAGGTAGCCGCTCTGATCCTTCTAACTATCGCCTATACTCTCATTGTATTCTATCTAAGATCTTTGAAAACCCTCCACTCTCAAATTTCTTAGATCATCTGAATCTCATTCACTTCTTTCGAATCGCCAGTATGGGCTTTCGGCGCTCGATGTCTAACTGGCGATATACTTTTCCATCTTACTGATATTATGATTTTTCCCGCCCTTAGGAACTACGGGAAGACTTTGGCGTGGTGGCGCTTGACATAATCCAAAGCATTTTACCGGTATTGAGCACGCGTCCACTGCTCTCCAAGCTCCATATTCCTTTGTTTCCTCCTTCACTTGCTTAACTTATCTAAGTTTTCCTCTCTAAATCGCTCAATGTCGGCTGTTGTTGAAGGGCATTATCTTCTCAATTTCTTTTTCTTCAGGATTAGGGGTGTTTCCTCAGGGGTTCTGTCTTTATCTCCTACTTTATCTTACTTTCCCATAATTGATCTTCTCACCTGCACATACAACTCTATCCACTCACGTATGCGATGACTCGACCCTTCATTCTTCAACTCATTTTAAATTCTGCTCCCTCTTTTACTTCAGATTGCCTTCTCGTCTATCATTTCCGATTCCTATTCCGAGCGATCTTGGATAAGAATTTTCCGGGTGGGGTCGTCTAACCTGTGAATTAATTCTTTAAAC
>JABUQX010036852.1:27500-30000 GCA_015478945.1 Trachelipus rathkii
ATTTATGGGTTACATAAGGCATATTTTTAGAATTTTTTTTTTGGTCTGTTGCTCTTAAGACTTATTCATTATTTTTATTACTTCATTATTAAACACCGTCTTTAAAGTTTTAAACGAGAATTGGTCGAAGCATTAAGTGAAGTGAGGTGCAGTGCGTGATGAGCTCATTTTGGTGCGGTACAGTGCGGTGGGCATCAAAATTTCAATGACATGGTACGGTGTGGGCAGTTGGAGCTCACCTCACAGCACCACTTTCCCGATAGATTTCCGAAAATCAAAAATGAAAATGTAATAAGAAAAACTGAGTATGACAATATTATATATATATATATATATATATACAGGTATATATTTTACATATATAGAAATATATATATAATATATATATATATAATATCTATATTATATATATATATATATATATATATAATACAATACATTTTATATTTACCAATTATATATTATATAATATATATTATTATTTCTTAAACAAATAAATATTTACTATTATTTTAAAATATATATTATATATAAATATATATATATAATATATATATATATATACAGAGCTTATATATATATATATATATATATATATATATATATAATAGTGGGGCGGCATAAGTTGACAAAGCGTAAGAATCTTGCACTCTGTGACAGAATCATGATATAGGGTCCAAATTTCTCATTAATAATATTAAAAACAAATAGGCTATAGTGCCAAGCTAAATCTGCACTGGGGCCAGTCTCTAAGCCTGTTTGCAGTAATAAATACTGAAATACGCAATTAAATAAGTGCGACAACACAAAATACTGTCACTACCTTGAGACGGTATCTAGTCATCTCACTTAATCAATTTATCACAAAAGTTGATAAATTTTCTAACACGTTCCATCAACCGTTCTATTCGCAATCGTAAGTGTCCGATTACGAATACGAATAATTTATTTTTAATAACTTGTGATGTGAAAGTGAAATGTAAATATTGAAAAGCAATGCAAAATACGGCCATATATATTATATATATATATTATATATATATATATATATATATATATATATATATATATATATATATATATATATATATATATATATATATATATATATTATATATATATATATATATATATATATATATCCTCTCTACTTTTCTTACATCACAACAACTTACAGACAATACCTTATATCCTGTGTATGGGGGAGAAAGAATTCCCGCAGGGTATGTTCTGCGTGTCGTAGAAGGCGACCAAGGGGACAGTGGCAGTTGGGCTGGCTACCCACTACCACTTCTCTTTTGTTATGAATGCTAATGCATATCTCGGAAGAGGTCGTGATCGCCGTAAGCGACCTTCTATCTTTCGGCGAAAATGTATGAATCGTATGGGTACATGGAATGTCAGAAGAGTAAATGATGAAGAAAAGAGGAAAGAGAGAGGTGATTTTTTATTTAGAAAGGGTAAATTTGATTTGCTCGCTGTGACTAAACAAAGATGAAAAGAAGAAGGCAGACGATGAGTGGTGTTGTGTGAAAATGTGTGTGTGTGCTGGTGTGGAAATGAATGAGAGGAGGAGAGAAGGAGTTACGATTCTGATGAGTGACCAGTGACCTTTGACCCTTAACTATAGTGGATTTTGTTTGTGTGAATACTCGAATTATAATGTTAAATTTAAGTTTGGAAAGGTCAAGGTATGTTTGGTTATGACATAAGGTCCATCTGAGGGTGATGTTTAGGACATAAGGTCCATCTGAGGGTGATGCTTAGGAGAGTTCGATTTTCTGGGATAATCTGAATGATGTTTTGGATAGGGTGAGTTGGAGCTTCAGATGATTGTGTTGGGTGACCTAAATGATTGGATAAGTCATCGAAAAAGGGATGGTATAACAGGTGGCTTTGGGATGACGGGAGAAAATGAGAATGATAGAAAGGTAAACGATTTATGTTAGGAGAGAGATTTGCGTGTAAGTAATACTTTCTTAAAACACAAGAGTATTCATAAGCATACTAGAGTTGGCGTAGGTAGGGATGATATCGAAGTGAAAAGTATGATTGATTTTGTGTTGGTGAAGAAGGAGTTGTTGAAGTATGTTATGGATGTTAAATCAGTGAGTGGGTTAGGAATGTGATTATCGGATTATTATGTTGTTTTATGTAAAATTAAGTTAGTGGAAGCTTAGATGGAGAGGAAGGTGATAAGGAAGGAAGTTGGGAAGTGTTAAGAGTGAGTAAGTGAGCAAGGTAATAAGAAAAAGTATTTAAGAGCGCTTGCAAATAAATCAGTTGAACGTGAACAAGATTAAACTGAACAAATCTGGACACAAATAAAGGAAACATTTGTTAGTAGTGCAAGAGAAAATTGCTTATGTGCTAAAGTAGGAAGTAAGAATCTCAACAGTGACTGGTGAAATGAAGAGGTTATAAAAGCGGTTAACTGTAAAAAAGGAGGCTTGGTTGAATGTGCTAAAAGCAAATGATGAGATCTCAAATGAAAGATGAT
>JABUQX010036852.1:47500-55000 GCA_015478945.1 Trachelipus rathkii
TACTGTCTTATTATTAATTAATATTTATTTTTATTATATTATTTATATATTTATAATAATATAATATATATATTATATAATATATATATTTATATATATATTATATATATAATATATATTATTAATATATATCTATTATATTATATATAATTAATTATTATTTATTATATTATATTATTAATTTATTATTATTTTATATACATTAATATTAATTATATATATATATATTATATATTAATTTTATTATATATATTTATAATATTTTTAATATTATATTATAAATATTGATTTATAATTATATAATATTATATATATATTATCTATATATATATATATTAATCAGTTATTAGTAATTATATATATATTATATTTAATTATATATAATTATTATCTAATTAATAATAATTATATTTATTATATTAATTTATATATATATATATATATGTATTATTATATATATATTATATATTATATATATTATTATAATATATATATTATTATTATATAATTATTTATTATTAATTATTTATTAGTTAATACTTTATTATTATTATTTATTTTGATTATTTTAATATTATATTTATATATATTATTATTATTTAATTTGAGATAACATATAAAAATATGTACAATCTATAATTCATTATATACTTTTATAATTATTAATTCAGTGTGTATTGAACTTTATGTATTAATACTTGAGTGATATATAATTAATAATATTACTATACTATGTATTTATATATAAGAGTAGTTATAATATTCACGTATATATAATATATTATTATATAATATATGTATTAATATATATTTAATATGTATATATATTATATCAAGATTGGTTTAATGTGACAGGCTACCCCGTTGGCCTCAATTATAGGTTGTTTAGTCCCTGCTAGGTCAAGTCAAAACACTCAACGACAAACTCGCGACCTCCAGAGAAAAACTCGTATTAGGTCGGCTTAGCCGCTTCCTCCGCACCCCAACCTATAATAATTATAGACCATCAAACCTTCTCGACTAATCGCATATAGATTTCCCCGCACGCGTCCGCACATTTCCAAGCACGTCTTTCCCCAGAATTACATAAATGTTACACTTATGCGACCTTCACAATAAAGGTTTTTAATATTACATGTATGAGCTAAATTTATCGATATACAGACGTATACTACATATACCCTTACAAAATTTTTTCCTATCGTTCTATGTTAATATATATGTATCATTTTAAAATTCGAACGCATGATATTTACAATCATTCTCAGATTTTCCTCTTCCTCCTTCAAAGTCTTCTTGAAAGGGACGAAAGGAAGATCTTAACTACCTTTCAAAAAGATTAGTATATGCTTACAAATATATATTTAAAAATAGCATACTAGTTAAAGTGCATAGATTTAATATATACTTGACCATCTTTTGCCTCACAATAAAATATCCACTCACCATAATTTATAATTATACTTATATATAAATATTTCGTAGCTTTATTACAAGCAAAGCTAAGAAACTTATAGTATAGGAATATGTAAGTATTGATATTTTATTAATATTATTGTTATATATTATAATGTATAATATACATAATAGTTCTATTATATAACTAATATAATATATAATTATTATTCATTTGAATTACTAACATAAATGCTGATAATTAATGAGAATATAATAGTAATATTATATGTTCTATTAACTTATTATTAGAGTATAAGGAGTGTCAGAGGGTGTATGATGTCAGTAGCATTTGCGTTCTCCAGGGGGCAGAGCTTTAAGGGAAGATGGTCCAGTTGAGTAGTCGATCTACACGATAGAGAGTAAGACAGGTACCTCGATCGAACACCTCCGTAGAAAATCCAGTTTCAGTGAGCTCGCTAACGAACTTACTTGGAAGACAAGATACTCTGAGTGTGAGAGCACTCCACACCTGGACTCGCATCCCGCACCACATCATATTGATAAGGACCAGAGTGGCATAGATTAAGTGAACATATCTATCCTCTCGCCAAGATATTTCTGCGAAATGAAAGAACCAGTGAGGAACAATGTCTGCACACATAACTGCGATCGTCTCTTTGCACCGTCATTCCCATTTTTGTCATTCTGCTCACACGACTACTCGCTTTAATCGTATCTCCATGGATTTGCTCTACCGATTGTCATTAGCGAGCTTTGAACAGAGCCGTTTACGATACTCTATGTCCCCTTCACGAATAATATAAATTATAAAATAAAAAAAAATTATATTTACTATTTATATATATATTTTATGTACTATATACTTATAGATATATAAATCTAACTATCACATAATAAATTTTATTATATATATACTCGATATTTTATTTATCTCAAGCTTCAGATATCATATAAGTGAGATAATATTAGAATTCGAGCTAATTGGGCTTATATTGTTAATTTACCAATTCTATATCCAATATATATATAGATTTAATTATTCCTATCTATGCTCATATTCTGAAATCTTGGAAGTATTTCATACCCATAATAGGCGAGTCCTCTGTGTAGCTTATGAAAGAAGTATAGTAGGCATACTAAGAACAGTATAAGTATGAACAGCGTGTTGAACATTATCCAAAAAAGAGTAGTAATGATATATTAATTAATTCTGCCATCTAATAATATTATAATAAGCTATATATATCGTAGATATATTTATTAGAGCTAGTTACTCTCTTAACAAAGAATAAGTTTGATTATTTGTTCTCCCTACTTTCAATATTTAAAATATATATTAATCTTAATTTACTATCTACCTTATAAAATACTAATAAAATATTACCGCTCATACTCTAGAAGGCTAATTTGTTCAATAATCTTCTATTATTATGTTGTAGTAGGTCATAAAATTTATTCATATTAGTAAATTTTATAATATTAAATTGATAGGTATTTTTTACGTTTACCATTTAATATTATTTTTTATTATAAACAAGAATCTAAAAAATATTGCAGTTCAAAAGTCTGTCCCATATGATGAGTATAATAGGATAAAATAATAGATATCCTAGTAATGGTTATGACTCTATAGCCATACGACCTGATACCTAAGCTTATAGTCAGCGTATTGTGCTATCTCAAGTCTACGTAAGCGTACTTTGGCTGTGGCTTATGAATATGAAATAAGATTTACCCGTTATTCACTTACTAACCTTAATACATTTGGTCTGAGTTGCCTATTCCTGTTATACGGATATATTACAATTATGGATATAGGTAAATCGACCTACCCCTCGATAGGTATTATCAACCTATATATATAAGATATATAATATATACTTATTTTGCCATCACTGGAATGCATCATTGGAAAATAATACAGAATTACCATTGATAAAAGCTCGAATGCCTAGCTCAGGTTAATATCCGTTAATTGACATATCAGGTCATTTTTACTACCGACTCTATATAATTATCATTAATATAAATTATATAATATATAATATATATATATATATATTATATAAATAATATATCATATATAACTAAAATGTTATATATATTAATATAAATATTATATATATATTATTAAATATTAAAATATATGATAAAAAATTAATATAATATAATATTTAATAATAAAATTATTATATAATATAATATATTTAAATATAGAAGTATTAATATTATAATAATATAATATATAGTAAATAATTATATATATAAAATAATAAATATTTATAATATATAATATAATATGATATATATATATAATACGTATATATAGTATATAAATATAATTTAAATTAAATAAATTATATAAAAAAATTATTGAGATTAGTATATAATATATAATAAGCCTCATTCAGTACTATTATAAAATTTACATAAAATTTATAATATAATTGTTATATTATATATTATATATATAATATATGGAATACTATATATATATATATAAAGGATATAGTAGTTTGATGAATGTATAGGTTTATAGCGATATATAAGTTTTATAATTTTATTAAATAAAACAGTATAGCCTTCATTAATAACTAAAATAAAGAAATATTTTAGATTACTATATAATACTTATATAATATTAATATAAAAATTATATATATCTTTATATCTATCAATTAAGAATTTATCTAATATATTTAAGTAATACTAAATACTTTCATTTTTCTCTCAAAAAAGTAGTAGTGCTCAGGAATAAATAAGTATGAGCTAGAAATCTTAAGTTTTTTGCTTTATCACGCAATCATTGAGTACAAGTGTCGCTTTTAAATTTTCCCAACCGTTCTACTCGCAACCTTACTCATCATAAGATATATTAATACCGCACTCACTATTATAATTAATTTATTATATATAGGTAGGTCCGCTCTCTGAGAGCGAGACTATATATATATATAGCGGTTAGACTAGACGGTATACAAGTAGAGCGGAGAGTGTTACTCCACCTGATATACTATATGAGATTAATTAGATGTAAGATTAGATTATTTAATATATTATAATATATATTATTAATATTTATATATTATATATAGTATTATAGTATATATATTAATATTATAATTATATAGTATATAATATATGAGTATATATCTATATAATATATATATATAATATTTAATAATTAATTAATATAATATATATATATATAATTATAGTAATATATTAATAATGTATTAATATAGATATATTAATATAATGATAGATTATATATATATATATATAGTATATATATATATATATTATAATAAGAGTATATATAATATATAGGATATATATATATAATCTAATATATATATAATATATTATATATTAAATATAAATATTATAATATAATTAATATATTAAATATATATGAATAATATTAATAGTATGTAATAATAATATATTATATATTATTAATATTATATTATAATTATATATTATAATAATATTATAGTATATAATTATATAACATTATAATATATTAATATATAATATATTATTAATTTTATTATATATTATAGTATAAATATATATAATTATATATGATAATATATATATATATTGAATAATATATATATTAATTTATTTAGGTATAGCTAATTAAATTTCCAATTTATACACTACGAAATGATAGATTTTTACAAATTTTAGCAATTTCCAATTACATCATTTCTTTTGAAAAATACCCCAAGTAGCGTGATAGGGAAGGTATAAAGCCAGGATAGAAGATTGCTTGGAATTACCCCTAAGGAGTAGCAAGGGCAAACTTGAGTACCAGTACATGTGGTATTGAGAAGATGAAGGAGGAGACGCAGTAATAAAATAAAGCAGATAGTGGTATAGTCTGGCGTTGTGTATGTGTTTTATCGTCATTGTGATGATATCCAATGCTTGAAGATTTTTGAATGATTACTTTTTTGCCCATATGCTAAAACTTTATCATTACCTGATGTTTATATAACAAGCGAAATCGCAGGTCATAGCAACCCCCAAATTTGAAAGTTAAGGCGTTACGAAAGGATTGATCTATTGCTATTCTCATATTACTTGATTATTTAAATGGGAAAAACATTTTCCTCTAACTATAGAAATCATCTATATCTTAATCTATCTATCTATCTATATTCTAATCTATCTATCTTATCCATATACTAATCTATCTTATTCCATATCTAATCCTATCAGCGCTAAAACATATTTACCGTTTTAGAATATGAATAAATATATACTTAAATTGATATAGTATAATATTTATATATAATTACAATTTTACTGATAATATATATATATGAGATATATATACTTTCTATATACTATATTACTATGCTATTATTAAATATGATTCTTAGTATACCAATAATAATATATTATAAGAACAATAATATTATAATATTGATTATTATCATATATTTGATAATATTGACGCAACTATATATATATAATATCGTCTAATCAAATTTAATTAATATAATATATGGAATTATGTTTTAAAACAAAATTGATATATTTACATGAAATATATGAAATACGCGAAATATAAAAGTGAATTAGACACAAAAGTGTGATCGATAGAAAAAAAAGAAATATAAAAAATAAGTATCTTGAAAAATTTATATATATATCAAATTATCTATTCCATATCAGTATAAGACTATATTTTTTTAATTACACACACGATAATATATTTATAATAATATATAATATATATATAATAAATATATATTATATATATATATTAAAAAATAATATATATTTATAATTAAAATATAGTTAAAATATATATATATTATAATATTACTATATTATAGTATATCAGAGGGGATGCGAGGATATCAATAATAGAGGCCTATTCACAGAGTCTATAGATTCAATTTAAGAGTATGCTAAATGTAAGAAACTAAATATTATTCAGATCGGCTAAAATATATAAATGGTTTAAAATGAATAATAAAACTCGAGTCAATCATGTGACTATTGACTCAATAATAATAAAATTAGAGAGTCACATGACTGCTCACTCGGATTGACACAGTATGTAAAGAGTAGTGACTCAACAATAAGGAGTCGGTGGACTACTTAATTATAATATACACAGTATATCAGTAAACCGTAGACTAGTAAGTCGTAGTTCGTCTCTATAACAAATACAATCATGGAATGATAACGGGTAGATGGAAGGACATATTATAAAATAAAATTAAATGGAAAAAAGCCAACTCAATACCTTGTCTTTAGTATCCGAGCGATCAATAAAATATACGCAAATATTTTGAGAAGTACGAAAACTTCGTTCAACCTATTTGAAATCGTACGAAATAAATTGAAAAAAAGATTTTGAATCTCTCTCTCTTATCTCTCCTACTATCTTCCTAAAGCTCTCTCTCATCTCTCCTACTATCTTCCTATCATCTCTCTCTCTCTCTCACATCTCTCTCTCATCCTCTCTCTCTAATTATATATATAATATACTTATTCTAATTTTTCAAATAATAATGAGTGCGTGAGATTAATAATAAAATATATATAAGCGCATATTAGATACTATTTTTTATTGTCATATATACTCTTATACCTATGCAACTATATATTAATATTTAGTACTATAGCTCACCAAGCGTTTATATATCTTTCCAAGCTCACGCCTCCAACTGATGATCTCACGCTATATCACTCCCCTACGTCTATAATCATACTGACTACCTTTATCTGGATAGTCCTCTCCGGATAGCGATCTAAGCAGGTATATATATATTAATATATATATATATATAATTATAATTAATATAATATATATATTAACTAAGTACGTAATCATTAAAGATTGGCGGTAAGATGCCCACACTCTGATTAATATAATTAATATATATAAATATAATATATATTAATAATATATTATATTAATATAATTATATTATATATATATAATATTATATATAATTAATTATATATATTAATATAATATATTAATTATATATAATTACATTATATCTTTAGTATATATTATATATAATATATATTAATATATATAATATATAT
>JABUQX010036852.1:70000-75675 GCA_015478945.1 Trachelipus rathkii
CAGGTGGAGCTTTCGGACATTACGCTGATTACCCAGTCGGACACCATTAAAAAACATTTGATCTTCCTCATTTCATAAAATTTTCGCCCTCTCAAATTTTTGGTTTCGAAGAAAATTTTGAGTTTATCATTCGCCATTTTAATACTTTCGAAAATTTTTTTTAAGAAATTATTGATTTCATAGATATTTTTTTGTGAAAATTTTTTACCTCCATTTTACTTCTAAATTCACCTTCTCTATTCTAGTCAAAATTTTAAACTCTAATATTATTATTATTATTATTATCATTATTATTATTATTATTATTATTATTATTATTATTATTATTATTATTATTATTATTATTATTATTATTATTATTATTATTATTATTATTATTATTATTATTATTATTATTATTATTATTATTGTTGTTGTTGTTGTTCTCAGCCTCCGATGACATTTTATTAAAAAACATTTTTATATAAGACTTTTTCGCTAACCTTTTATTTAAATACTTTATAAATGCAAACTGAAATCATAATTGGTATCAAAACTTGGAATCGAGAATCAGTAAAGTTTTTTGGATTGGAATCAGAATCGGAAATTGAAATTCGCAAGATCCTAAATAATTGAAATTGAAACCGAATATAAATGGGCTATAAGCCACAGATTATTTATCCTATTAACAGATTTGACAGACTTGATATTTAGAAAATATAGAAAAAAATGAACTGGCAGCTCAAATAATTGTCATAAATGCTTAGAAAGTATAATAACAATAAAAAACGATCGAAAAAATGTTTGTAATAGCTTTCGACGCTTTTGTAGCTAAATAGCATTTCAGGTTGTCATAAATGTTTGGAAAGAATAAGAAAAAGAAAATTAACCAGAACAAGTTTCCTTTTTTGTAAAAAACTTTCGATTTTTTTGCATTTGATGTCATTTCAGGTTTATGCAGTTTGGAGCCTGCTTTCTAACTAGTAGGTTTGTAGAGAGGGGAGGGGGGTTTCCGGGGTCAGAAAATACTGAACATTACCAACATATCTAACATACTAAACTATGAATAATTACTAACATAAACAAAGTGTCTATCTTATCAAAGACAGTAACGTTTGGACCTATGACTTAGTTCTTAACATATCCCTATCATTAATCTGCAAAGCAATTTACAACTACTATTTCTATCATATCATCAACAGCTAACGTAGTAATATCTAACAAAACTTAACATTTTCTAGCAAAACTAGTATAACCTATCAAACCCAACCAACTGAACTACGATAAATATTACGCATTACAAAATCCTAAGTGTGAGAGTGTTCCCTAAGTTACATCCGTACTCATGGATACCGTTAGTACATACTCTGCTCATTTCTTCAAAGACGTTCTTGTACACCTATACAATGCATCCACCTGACAATACTAAATGTTAACAGAAATTAATAACCCAGATGTGGTACCTCTGAGGTCTTCTCCCTCCCTCATCCTACTAAGTATACTAAAATTAAATTTCATGAGTTCATTATTTAATAAAGTTACTAAAGGAATTCATCTTATCACTACGAGAAGGTCCAATTTGGGGTCACCCACGAATTAGTGTGAAGTCCCATTTAGGGGTCATCTCCCAAAGGGAGGTGTAAGCTGGGAGATTGACTCCTCCTTCGCTGGAATATTTTGAGAGCGCAATTCAGACCGCACTAACCATCATCGAATTATTGATTTCTAAGGTTTAGAATAACCCTATTCATTGAATTTACGAGACGTTGGGACTTAGCCCATAACGCTCCGCACTTACAACATCGTCCCACCATAAAGCCCTGATATATATAATACTATATATATATATATATATTATAAATATATAATATATATTAATATATATAATATTATATATATATATATAACTATAATATATATATATTTATATATATATATGAATATATACTAATATACTGGTATATATATATAATATATATTATATATATATTATATATTATATTATATATATATATTATATAATATACAAAATATATATATATATATTATAAATATATATTATAATGTATATATATATATTATCTATTATAATTATATACATAGAGAATGGAAGGTAGTCGACCGGACTCATAAATCGAAGGTTTAGATGGAAGCAGGAGAGAGCCGAGAGACAGAGAACGAGAGAGAAAGAGGGAGAAGAGAAATAGAAGAAGGAAGAGAGAGAGAGAGAGAGAGAGAGAGAGAGAGAGAGAGAGAGAAGAGAGTAGAGAGAGAGAGAATATATTAAAAATATATTTTCCAAATTATCAAATCTTCTATTTTTTACTAAATTTTTTAATTTTTTATTAAAAAAAGAAACTTTCCATGTACCATAAAGCAACAAATGTCGGTACAGCAAGTAACACATAAAGACGCCCTACACTAGAACCCCTCCCAGCCAAGTCCATAAAGCCCTTGCTTTGTGCACCCACGCTTTTAAGGTCAATAAGAGCAGCAGTCTTCTTTGATTCTTTGATTTAAATCGTATTAATAGTCGTGATCAATTCTTTTAAACGTCCTAATTGAAGATTTAATAAAAACATATTCCTTGTATATATATATGTATATATATATATATCATAATATATATATATTATATAATATAAATGAGAAAAAATATATTATATATATATCATATATATAATATATATAGTATATATAAATATGAAAGTTATTATATATAGATAGTATTAGGATAGTATATATTATTATGATATATAACTATATGATGTAGTTATAAGTATATATATATATTATATATAATATATATAATATATATATATATTATATTAAAAATAATATTGTATATATATATGTATATATATATATATATATATATATATAGAGGACTAAGGTAGCTCAAATAGGAAATTTAGTTTTTTTCCACATTTAGAGACATCGTGTACTCATTAATTTAGCTACAGTTCATTTCCTCAGCCGTAACCTTATCCGTAGCCAGGTTTCTAGTCCTTATACCCCTCATGGCAACCCAAAAAGTTTGGGTTAGGGCCAATGCAACGTTAAATTATAAGTTATATATTTTTATTCAGTGTAATTATTGTTAATAATATTATATAATTAATATATTATATAGTATATATATATATATAATATATATATATTATATATATTATAATATATATATATATATATATATATATATATATATATACAATTATACAGTCCTTTTTACGAATTTGAATATATAAAAAAAAATTATCAACAGCTAATAATAATAATAATGATAATAATAATAATATAATAAATAATAATATAATAATAATAATAATAATAATAATATATAATAAATAATAATAATATAATAAATATAATAATAATAATAATAATATAATAATAATAATAATAATAATATAATAATAATATTAATTTATTAAAAACATTTTGTTTTTTACTAAATTTTCATTGTGCATATAAAATTAATTCTAAAAGGCAGAGATAGGGTGAAGGCTGAATAAGAATAACGCGTAGACGAAGAAGATACATAATGAGGTGCTCAGCATCGGATCAGGTTCCGGTGTTAGAGCTGAAATCATGCTAATAACGCATAATTTTCTAACAGGATGACGTTTCCAAGTTTTGTAAAATATGGAGAGCATAATTCTGTGTGAGGCCAGAACCCTAAACGGTGTCTGGGACCAACATCGCTTTCCCCAAATTAAATTCAAATATCAAATAAAAAGAAGAAATTAAGCGAAACATAAGAGGAGATGAATGATAAAGGATGAAGGATGAACGAAGAAGGCTAAGATGGAGAAGACAATAATGCGGTGCTCAGCACCAGAGCTGGTTTCTGGTGATAGAGCTGAAATCGCGCTATTAACGTATAATTAACCGATTACGATACCTTTAAACTATGACTTTAAAAATTTGTATACTCCATTTTCTTTTCAAACATTTTCATTTATATTTTTATTATATTTTCATATTAGCCGTTTTCTAAACTTTGATCAATAACTATAATATTTTGAGTGCAGATTTTCTTTTAACCTGTGACAATTATATTTTCACAATTTCTTTTGTAAACCTAAGCTATTATGTTTTCTTTTGTTTTAAATTTTATTACTTCATAGGTTTCATTTTGTTTATTGTTATTTATTTTCAGAAAATCTATTTCATTATTAAAATAATACCCTCTCCCAATCTCCAAATGGCAATCCCTGCCATGTTCTATTTACTTACTGCTTTACATCATATTTGGGCATGTATTATGCATAAACATAGTATAAAATAAGTTCTTTGTATGAACATTACATAAATTTATTAAAAACATTTTATGTTTATTCTTTTTTATTCAAAATATATATAAATTAATCATTAAATCAATAGATCAAACTTTAGGCAACCACACACCCCACCCCTTCCATGTCATCAGTAATCTATTGATTAAGCGATTGTCATGATTTAGTGATTAAAGTCTTAATTAAACTTAATTATTTGTGCAGCGTAAAATAAAAATATGCTTATTGTAAGAACATAACATAATTTTATTTAAAACATTTTATGTTTTATTTTACTATTTTTTTATTGAAAATATCAACTATAAGTGCTTAAAGTCATATTTATGTATCGATGAAATATAAACAATATATAAAATTTTAAAAAAAGCAATGTGATGTTTACGCGAAATTACCGCTACTCCACTATGCAAATTTTCACTACATTACAATAAAATCAATCACGACCACAAGGCACTGGCCCTGCATCTGTATAATCCTAAACAACCAATGATCCTACCTAGACCTAATAACGGTAAACTTAGCAAAACATATCGTAATCTATAACATATAAAAAATACCAATGTCCCTCTCAGTACCTTTGCAAATCAATACGTACATAGAAATACTTATAACCTACAAAGTAATTTAACATGGCCAAAATCACATTTTTCATAACCCCAGACTTAACAATTACCAACTATCTAACATACTAAAGCTATGAAATAATTTCTAACATCAACAAAAGTGTCCTAACCTGTTAAAGACAGTAACACTGGAAATCGATACTTAGTTCTCAACCTATCCCTATCATTAAGCTGCAAACCTTATAAATCCCATACTATTTCTAATATCAGCACATGTAACGTAGTAATCATCTACAAACTACATTTTCCTACAAAGACTAATATCTTAACCGATCCAACCAACGAACTACGAAAGATTTACGTATTATCAAATCCTAGTATATCATGATACATCCTGTACTAATGCTAACCTAGTAATTAGCTCTGTTCATTTCCTTTAAAGATGTCATGTACACTTAACAAGCTTTCTACCTAACAATACTAGGGTTAATCGAATGAAATCACATCCCAATTGTGGTACCCCTGAGGTCTTCTCCTCACGTCATCCCTAAAAGTAGACTAAAATCTAAAGTTTCATGAGTTCATATTTAATATAAGTTCCTAAAGAATTCACCTTATCAATGGCGAGAAGTCCCATTTGGGCCCCACGAATTGGGGAAGTTTCCAAATTTATAGGTGGTTACCCCCGAAGTGGGGGTGTCGAGCTGGAAATTACTCCTTCCCTGGCTGTGAAGTATTTGAGAGCAATCAAGCCACTAAACACCATCGGCTGTAAACCTGTTAAGCTAAATTTTTCCCTTTCTAATGCTCATATATATATATTGGAAAAATGATT
>JABUQX010036853.1:20000-28359 GCA_015478945.1 Trachelipus rathkii
AAAGAATATCACAGTCGTCATTCAAAGTAAAGACAACTCTTGTGATACAGATATTAAAGTGTGAGCCTCTATTAAAATTTACCTTTTTAATATGGATTGTGCGGCATTAGCAAAGATCGCCCAAGATCTTGGACTAAAGGGAAAAGAGGCAAGGGAATTTATAAAGGAACATATAGAAGCAGCAGAGAGACAGAGGGAAGCTGCCAAAGAAGCAGCAGAGAGAGAAGCTACCAGACAAGCTGCTGAAAGAGAAGCTGCCAAAGAGGCAGTAGAGAGAGAGAAGCTACCAGACAAGCTGCTGAAAGAGAGGCTGCTAAAGAAGCAGCAGAGAGACAAAGAGAGGCTGCCAGAGAAGAAAGAGAAGCGGCAGAAAGACAGAGGGAAGCCGACAGAGAAGCGGCAGAAAGACAGAGAGAAGCCGACAGAGAAGCAGCAGAAAGAGAAGCTGCAAGAGAAGAAAGACAAAGAGAAGTGAGCTAGAGCTCAGGAGAATGGAATTGCAAGCAGGCAATAATAACCAACAACAAGCTGCAAACAATCATGATGTTAAGGCAAGAGTGCCTAAGCTCCCTCCTTTTGCAGACAACAGAGATGAAATAGACTGCTACCTCGAACGCTTCGAAAGATTTGCGGAGATTAATGAATGGGACAAAAGGAATTGGGCATCTCACCTTAGCGCCTTGTTAACAGGGAAAGCCTTACTTGCATATTCCCGCATTCCTAAAGAAGATTCGAAAGACTACGATAAATTGAAGAATGCCCTTCTACTGTGCTACAATTTGACGGAGGATGGCTATCGAATAAAATTTAGGAGTGCGAAAGCATATAATGATGAAAGGCCCATACAATTCATAGATAGGCTAAAGAACTACGTCATGAAATGGACAGATCTGGCGGAGATAAATAAGGATTTTAATGATATCATCAATCTGATAGTAGCTGAGCAATTTCTTAACACTTGCCCGAAAGAACTGGCAACATTTTTACGGGAAAGGAAGGTTAATAAATTAGATGTCATTGCTCAAGAGGCGGAGAACTATCTCCTGGCCCACAACAAAAATTTGACATCAATGAGTAGTAGAGAAGAATCCTCTAAGAAAGAGAAGAAAGATACCATCGAAAGTTTTAAAGGTACCGATAGACCCAAATATCAGTCCACTTGTTTCAAGTGTGGGAAGAAAGGGCACAAGGCATTTGATTGTAAAAATTACAGTCCCTATAGGAGAGACGACCAATACAAGAACTATAACAATAACCATTCCAACAACAATTGGAGAGAAGGACCCAAAAGGGCAGCTGCTGCTATAACAGCTGAAGTTAAACAGTGGAATAAGGAAACCGCCTCTGACATTACAACGTCTCATGAAAATATTAGTGTCAATAAAGACTCCGACCTCATGAAACACGTGAACAACAATAACGAGATTGCTTTAGCATGCGGCAGAATGATTCCTGTCGTCAGAGTCGCATGTGTAAAGAGTGATAATGTAAGACCTAACATCTTGAATTCAATGATGCCCGTTGTTGACGGAAAGATTAATGGTATGGCAGTGAATGTATTGAGAGACGCAGGCTGCGACTGTGTCATTGTCAAGAGGGAATATGTTTCGGCTGATCAACTAACTGGAAAGAGAAAGCAAGTAATGCTGATTGACAATAAAATCAGAGACTTTCCGGTAGCCATCATTGACGTCGATACGCCTTATTATTCAGGACTCGTTGAAGCGATACCCTTACCTGATGCTATCTACGATCTAGTGATAGGTAATATTCCAGGCGCGAGAGACGCAAGTACGCCACTGCCGGACAATAAAGAACGAAAAGGAGCGGCAGATAAGAAAACCTTTCAGCTTACTGAAAGAATAAACAAGTTGTCCGCGGAAAACGAAAGTCTGCGCGAGTCCTTAAACGAGAAGGATAAAGAAAATGAAACCTTGAAGAAAGATTTACAAGAGAGAATAAAAACATTGGAGAATGATGAAAAGTCGACAATGTCAGAAACTGATTACTTTTCAAGAAAAGTAATAGAATTTGAGCGTCGAATTCAAGAGCTTGAAAAATCAAAAATTCATTCGGCAGATTTAAGTCATACTCAGGAACGACTTAGGAAACTTTATGGAGAATTGGCTTCTAAATGCGAAGAAAATTCAGGCCATATTTCTGAGATAGTAAAGCTCAAGAGCAAATTACACAATCTCCAAATTGAATTAGATGAAGCCAGGAATGAAGTTATAGTAACTCGATGCGCCGCCGAAAATGTTGCCGCGGCTGAAAAACGAAAATGTGAATCAGAGTTCGTCTCCATTCAGCAGATTATGAGAGAGAAATTTATTTCAGCTGAAAATGAAATTCAGTATCTCAAATCAGTTATAAAGAAACTAGGAAAGGAGAAACTTCATTATCAAGCCTTATATGAAAAGTTAATTGGAGACAGTGATTTGAAGAGAGAAGACTTCTTGAGTCAAAATGTTATATCTGCAATTGTAGAAATAATTTTGAGGAAGAGTCAAAGTCTCAGTACTGCACATTCTACAAGTTCCAATGCTAATTTATTGGAGGAAGTTGTGATTGGTAGTGAATCAGTGAAGAAGCCTGAAGTGATGGATACATCAGTTGAAGATTTAATAATTGATCCAGCTAATGAAACTAAAAATGAATCGATGGAAGTATCTAAAGATAAGTCCTTAGATGAGTCAAAGGTTAAAGAATATTTGAATCTTGGGAAAGTTAAAAAGAAAGGGATTCTCGAACATCTAGTTGAAAGGAGAGGTAAAAGGAAAAGAAAGATTGCTGGAAAAGCGGCACTAGAAACCAAGAACAAAGTTCCGGCAGAAGGAAAGGAAACACCTTTGAAGGAAACACACTTGATTCAGAAAACATCCATTGAAGATTTCAGATTACCTGACGAGGATTTTGATGTGAAGCTCAGTATTTTGTTGAAAGAAAAGCCCCAGTTTTCTTTCTTAATGGGGGCGTGTGTTATGCTATTAGGAATATGGGAGATAAAATCATGAGCTTCACACATCAATACGGCTAAATTTATTATTTATATTTGAAAGGATTTGAAGAAACATTTATTTGCAAAAGTGATAGATTTATATATAAATTTTATTTGAAGACGAATTAATTAAGATTTTTATTTTAAAATATTTTTAAGAACAATTTTTATTTAGAAAATAAAATTGTCTTATGGGAAAAAAGATTCATAAAATAACTCTACACTCTGCATCTTGGATACGGGGAAAAGTTATAAATGGAAATAAAATAGTCATTACCTGGTTCCATTCTCGATTATATAATTGGTTCTATGTTGGGTTCCAGTCTCGATCATATAATTGATTTTATGTTGGGTTCCATAATTGGTTCTACGATTGTTTTTGAGAATCTCATCGGTAACTGAATATTACACTATTGAAGACTTTTCTATTATTTTGGGATATTTATCATTGAAGAAGTTCTAATTCCTTACAGCACTACTAAGGCAGTGAGAAGGATTAAGATTTGATATTTATCATTTGAATTAGAAGATTACTAAAGAATATAGTTCTCTGGACAAGGATTAGGAAGTCTAAGTAATTATTCAGAAGAAAATTTTGTAAGAGATTAGATAGCAATCAGTGTGAGATTTATTAGAACATTTTGAAAGTTATACAACTTCGAGAGACTTATTGGAACTATTACTTGTTGAAGGAAAGTCTTGTAACATTGAGATCGACTTTCATCTGGATCAAGGAACCATTATTTATTGGAAGGAATCTACTTACTGAAAGTAATTGATCTTTGATATTTTGAGGAGTCCGTCTGAGACTCAGGAATAATTTAGTAATCAGAAGACTTCGTGATTTTCGCTACACTTCGTATCTGAGAGAGTGGAAATCTACATTGTGAATCATACCCTAGACATTTTATACAGTTTATTCTATTTTGATTTGTATTGTTTAATAAACGAACTCGGGAATTGTCACTCTGTTATTGACGGAAATCCCATCTTGTGACAATATATTCAAAATAAATAACTCCTTGTGACATATATATATTATATATATATATATTAATATAATATATATATATATATTTATATAATATATATATAGTATATATATATATATATTATTATATTTATATATATATATATATTATATATATATATATAATATATATATATATATATATATATATATATATATATATATATATATATATATATATATATATATATATATATATATATATATATATATATATAAATATATTTATATAATATATATATATATATATAATATATATATATATATATATTATAGTATATATATAATATATAATATATAATATATATATATATATATATTATATATATATATATATATATATTATATAATATATATATATATATATATATAATATATATTATAAATGGGATGATTTTAATGAGCGAGGATGGGTGTAGAGGTAATCTGAAAATTGGTTACAATAGAACAAAAAACTTTGTATGGATTAGATCTGCGAAAATCTTTGAATCTAAATATAAACTTGGATGAATTGGATGCAGCTCTGTTAGCCGATTGAATAAACCTCCGTGCCCTATTAAAAAAAAAAAAAGAAAAAAAAAAAAAAAGAAAGAAAAAAAAAGGAACTCTAATTTCTAAGTGTTATATGCAAATAAGTCGAGTTTTTAAGTCCTTCCAAGCCGATACGAGGGCTGGCAAAAACGTCAACGAGAACTGTTGCAGAACTAGTTTAGACACACACATAAAGTGATCTGTCCACTCAAACATTTTATTGAATTTGATGATCCACTGCTTTTCAATCATGACAAAATATCGTTTATTGGAGTGATCTGTCTCAGGTTCGCTTTTTCTTAATATGCCCTCGTCTTTAAGCAAACTAAGCAATGAACCACCTAAAAGAAAATTTATTTATTTATTCACTGGTCACCTACTTCGCGTCTCCCTTTGGTGTGCCTTTTTTAATACTCAATCGTGTTAGATTGATAGATTTCGAACTCACATTGGAGATCTCTTTGGTTTAGTACCTTTATTTTTAGAAGAATAATCATTTAAATATAGTTTACGAAAGTTAAAATCTTCGACTTTCTTTTAACTTGTGGTAATTCGGGTACCAAAAAAGTCATTACTTAAATTAAGAGTTAATATGAAATTTAAAAAAAAAAAAAAAAAAATCTTTGAGCAAAAATTCAATTTCCTTTTCAAAGAACTCGAGCGTTATAGGCTTCTGCTGTTCTCTCTCTTTTTTTCCTCCTAAATCATACTTGCCATTTCACGATAATTTTAACCTTGGTACTACAAACACGAGCTCGCAGGATTACAAATACTTCTTATCTGATAATAGACTTCTGTATTCATAAACCGACAGACTATCTTTCTCCGAGAACGCATCGCAGTTTCAAGGGCGTGTTCCCTTCGTCAGTTTATTCTCAGCGACGGAAACGGCCGAGTAACGAAGAAAGTCAACGGGTACTTTAATAGAATTCGATGTTTCGCCACATACTTTCTCTTATTTCAACAAATAAATCTGTACGTGAGAGTTTAAATTTTCTTCTTCTACAGAGTTGAATGAATGACACAATGATAAAATTCACACAGGTTCAACGGATACGTACCTTAACGACAGTATTGACCCTCGAGTTCATTGGGTTTAAGAAGTACATAATTTTATATCATGAGATTTTCCGCGAGTTACATAATGGGAATGATAAATTAGGGACTCGTCACGTATACGTAGCTAGTCTTTTCTTATAGGGTCAATCCATTTTTTCCGTACCAAAATAATGGAAGTTGGCCGCTCGATAATTTTTGAAAACTTTTATATTTTGCATGGCGTTAATGTTATCCCTGGAAAGTTCAGAACCACCATTCGGTTTTGTAGATTTACTCTGGTTGTAACAGGGTGAGCCAAAATGCTTGACCGGGTGGGAGCAAAATTCATCTACTTAATAGAGTACAACATTTAGATCCTGTCTCATATTGTGGTAATTCTTACCATTTCATAGAGAGTGATTTGTTGGGGATACTTTAGGTACATTTGGCTGCTTTCTGTTTTGGAAAATGTCTTTATTTAATTATTTATTAAAAGAAGTTACTGTAAAAATCGAAAGAGAACAACGAATACTATTGTTTAGTTGGGAAATAATTTATGATATAAATTATGTGATACATAAGTGGGACATTAATCTTAACTGAAGTTTGTAATCTTTAAAAAAATTTGAATTTATTAAAATCAATTTTAGGAAAATCATTAACTTTAGTTAATATCTCTGATGGGGTAAGTGCTAAAATCTGAAAATTTCACACATTATGCTACTACCATAGATGTTCCTTCACCAGCAATATTGACTTTGAATTTGCTTGTTTTAAGAAATGCAGCCATTCAAAAATGCCAAAAAAAGATATCTCAAGGTTATGATAGCATACGTGGCCTACTCGTAATATAAAGTCACAAATAATGAGATAAATACTGTGTGTGTATTGTTAAATTGTCTAAGTAGAGATAAAAATTCTTATGAATTGAAGACGAACGAAAGCAGGGAAAATGAATTCATATTTATGGAAAAAATCATTTTGAAAAATATAATCTACTCTGTATGTGTTTTTCTATTCAAATTAATACTATAACATTATTAAATCTACTTAACATTTAATTATAATTAAATTAGTTTGGATAAACACAGACTTAATATTAATTTTTATTACTATTGTTTCAATTGTTTAGTTGTACTGTCACTTAAATCGATTTTAAAAAAAATTAAAGTATTTATTTCGATATTTTTCTTATATGGGATATGCTATAACATTAATTAAACTCAAATCATGAAAAACTGCGCTAAAGTAAAGATGTAACTTAAAATTTCGATTTTGCAGTTCTTCATTAAAAAAAACGGCGATTTTTGACCGATTTTCCCCATTTTACGGTAAAAATTTAGCTTTATATATAAATGTATTTGTAATATATATATATATATATATATATATAACAAGAAGAATAATTGGAATCCTGTATATACTTATATATGAATACCACATAATCATTAAATATATATATATATATATCTTCTTCATATATATAATCAGTGGTACCTTGGAAGTTAATAGCGGGTGGGTTGACGCTAACATATATAACATATATAATAATAACCTGCTCTCTGCTATACCATATACACCATAACTCCACCTACCCTATACCTCTCTCTCTATCTTATTCCTCTATACATAACTATATCTATCTTCTGAAATTCTTAAGTTCACTTCATTTCTTGTTTGTTCTTTCAGACATGAAAGTTTATTATGGTTCTAATACTCATGTTGGCGGGTGATAAATGGCCTGACCTAAATATTATTATATGAAATATGAAAATCTGTGTACGCCGATAGCTTAAAATTTTAAAGAGCAGTTTCCTATTTTGAAAATGTTTAGTTATTATTATTGCTATTGCTAATGTAGTTGTTTTCTTTAAATTTATTTATAAATCAGACTTTTTTTCACTTTCAAATAAAATTGTAATAGTTTTGTGTCTTTACCATTTAATTTATTTTATCAAAAGACTCAAAAATATTGGGTAGGGGCTACCTATGTATACCTTCCCCTAGTATATATATATATATATATATATATATATATATATATACTCTACCACTATATATCTTCTACCTACCTCTCTCTCTCTCTCTCTTATCTTATATATATACTACCTCTTCTCTCTCTCTCTCTCTCTCCACTCTGCTATACTCTATCTACCACCTGCTATAACGTGCTTTCTAAACCATTGGATAAAGGACCCGTATATATTTTTATTTACAATCAACATGATCAGTGGATTACCATTTTGGACTAAAAGTTGGAAAATGACATTTAATTTTTACTCCATATTGATTCTCATGGACTTTTTGCTACCATACCTGTACTGCATAAATCGGATAGTTTTTCCTTTGTTTCGCATCCCTCGTTTTCTACAACTCATGAATGTATTTTAATATCCACAAATACCTATAGACACATACACTCACCCATATACACACACACACCCTCATCATCCCAGTCTTTCCCTCCTACCCCGTTTCATTCACCTATCTCTATACCCGTTCCATTCAACGTGACTGCTTTATCTGTCTGGGCTCTCCAAGAAGGTCTTCCTAATATTATAAAATATTAATGTAAACTGACACGATTTGCTTTTCACTATATATATATATATATATATATATATATATATATATATATATATATATATATATATATATATATATATATATATATATATATATATATATTTACTATATATACTATATATATATATATATATATAGTTGCTCTTGTACTCTTCTGGGAGGTTTCACAGGTATCC
>JABUQX010036854.1:0-2500 GCA_015478945.1 Trachelipus rathkii
ATATTACTATTTCTTTTGTATTTTTTCTGATGTATAAAGAAGAGAACTAAATGAATTCTATTATATTGATATATACGATTCCTATGCTTTTCAACAATTTACATAATTTATTTATGTCATCATTCTCATTTTTAAAATACGAAAAAAAGTGATTTTTTTATGATTATTGTAAAAAAAATATTATTAATTAAATTATCACATTTAGTTTAGAGAATATCCAGGTTGTATCTTATTCTTAATCTAATTTATTCCCCTCATGGCCAAAAGCATATTAAAAAAATCAAAAAAACTATTAACTTCACTTGCGCACACCTAAGTTGTTACTAACTCAATCGAGTTACAACTATAACGATATTCTTCCGAACGGCATATCATGGCACTAGGCATATATCTAGCTACAGTATTTTTAGAAACTTAAATCATGATTCTATTCAACCTTCTTAGTGGTAGTTTGTAGTAATACTTGTAATATATACGAATTAGTTCCTAGGATAGACCCTGAAGAAGTTAGAAAGAAGAATCTCCCTTTTATACCATTTACCATTTTAATGCATTAAACTTAAATAAAAAAAAAAAATCGGTTAAATAACTAATTTATTTTTTTTTATCTAGATTTAATCAAATTTATTTTAGGTTTATTTCCTTTCTTAAATCGCTTTTGCTAGTAAATCATAAGTCTGCTTTCTATATTTATATTCACAATCTTTCAAAGACCTAATACAACAAGACACACAACGAATTCTCTCTAGATCTGCTTATACTCTTTCTTTCAACAACTTCTTTTAAAAATTTTAAAAAATCCTTAAACTTCTCTATCGAATTTTACCCTTTTTCTTCATTCTCTACTCTCATATGTTCTCTCTTCTTTTCTCTTCTTCTCTTTTCTTCTCATTCTATCTCTTATTTATCCACATCTCAGTAATGCATATATATATATATATATATATATGTATATATATATATGTAATTATACTATACAACTATATAACTATACTAAGTAGCTTTCGGATCTTGATTAAGGGTGTAATTTTTAGAATCTGATACTTAAAACTTATATAAAAAGCAATTTTTAACGTAGCTTTAAATTATAATCTTATTCTTCAACTATTATTTATTTTATAACTAAACGTGTAGAACATTGTAATATAGCGACATGTGGCACTCTTATATTTACTTTTAAGTCAATGCTGTGCATGTGAGAGAGGCCTTGTGCTCTGTGTCACCAAGCAAAAATGTGGCGACAACAATTTTGGTTTGGGTGGTTGGTCAGCGTCGATATTCATTTAAACTTCTATTTTGCACCACGGTCACATTAAGGTACATATCGAAAAATTAAGGCTTGTGAGTGGATAACCCGAGAGAGTTGGTTAACTTTCGGTTACTTTTATTCCACCACTCATATAATGCGGAACATTTGTGTAAAGCAGTTTGTTTTGGGATGCCGTACTACCGATTACACTAGTTTTCCATATTGATACAATTGGGTTAATTTTCGAGAGCCGGAAAAATAACCTTAAACCTTTTTATATTTCTAAATTATACGCATTTCTAATATCTGTATTTTGTGACGATTTTCAATGATCTGGAAGAACATACTTACGCGTATATTTAGATGCGAGCACGTATCTAATAAACATTGCGACTCTATCAATATTTGACCTCATCATTCATTTTAAAGCGTAAATTATGATTTTATATGTTTGAATTTATTTATCTGTCTCTAGTCTTATCTCGATACTATGTTATAGTTATTAACATCTTTATATATTATTCAATAATAAAAAATTATTATTTAATATAATAATAAATATAACACTTTTAATTTTTTATTTTACTCTATGAAAAGAGATATTGATGTGGGTACTATTATTTCAATGCATTAATATATATTAGTAGTCAAAATATATTATCTTTATTCACCTTATAATTTAAAAAAAGCTACACCGAGACATAATCTATTGGTATATATACAATTTTAGAGCAGACAGATATTATTCAGATATGGCACTCACTATATATATAATCACATAGATTTTATATCTTTATATATATTTAATATATTATATAGCATTAATCATTGTATTTTATAATAAAAAGATACATTAATTTAATAAAAATAACTTATTAATATTATATTCATACCTTTTAACTATTAGTATATATAAATCATTAAACTTATATAAATATATTATATACACTATATTATTTAAATATATATGTCATATATATATATATACATTATATAATATATATAATAATATATATAATATATTACTATTATATTCTTATTCTATATGGATTATATATATAAATATATTTATATCTATATATTCATCATAAATATCATTATATTAATTATATGCTTTCAGTCATAAAGACTGAGAGTAATAAAATATTATAATAATAGTAAAGTAGTATAGGATAGGTAGTAGTAAAGACTTAGTTACCGATATAATTAGTATGAACATAGCTTACGATATCTACCTCTATTTATATATTG
>JABUQX010036854.1:7500-17435 GCA_015478945.1 Trachelipus rathkii
ATATTTTTTATCTATATTATATATATATATATATATATATATATATATATATATATATATATATATATATATATAATATATATATATATAATAAATATTATATATATATATATATATCTGATATATATATATAATATTATATATATATATTAATATGGACAAAGTTACTTAATGGCCACACGGAACGGGAGGTCGGATTATATTATATAATATACATATATATATGTATATATATAATTATATATATATATATATATATATATATATATATATTTACGTTTTGGCGTCGTGCAAGGCGCTAGATATAGGAATGTGCCTATATATAGGTTATTATTAAACCGTAATACTGTAAAATACCTAACAACGCTTCATTGTTTTAAGAATGCAAATAAATCTGTTAACAAACATCATTTCTGCGTTGTAAAATAAAAACTCGTAGCGAGTCCTAAAAAATGATTTTGTATAGCGGTATTTTATGTTAGTTTTGAGATTGGTGTGTAACTTTTTTCATAACCTAAAATTTTGCCCGCTGTTCCAAAAATGTAATTCAATGCTTAGTGTAGCTAATATGCTGTTTTTACAATGTGCGTCGCCTAAATCTGGAGGATATATATATATATATATATATATATATATATATATATATATACTATATAATATATATTATATATATATATATATATATATTAGTATATATAAGTATAAATATAATATATATATATATATATTATATATATATATAGATATATATATATATATATATATATATTATATATTGGATTATAAATATAGTCAAATTATAATCGGATTATAAAAAATCAAAATATCGATATATCGAATATAGATATTTTTCTGGCGATAATATCGAAGGCGATATGATATTTTTTTAAATATCGATATATCGATTTATCGATATTTTTTAGATATCGGGCATCCCTAGTGTGGAAGATTGTGTTAGCGCTACTGTAGTTTATGTTCCAACTTTCTTAACCCGTACAGTATGGCTTGGAAGGATATATTTTCCCGTAGTCCTATAAGGGAATATTCATAAAGTAGGGGGGGGAGGGGGATAACGAGGTAGGAAATTAGTTCCATGGGGAATGGTTGCGGAGCGAAGTGAAGAACCTCCAGACATTTCCCTTGTAAGTCGGAAACCCCTGCCCCACAGAGGCTATCCGTGCAAATCGGAAAAACCCGGCCCACGGCGACTCCCTTGCAAGTCGGAAATACCCCAGCAATATTAAGTCTTTCCGTTTTACCATATGGTATTCATTAAATATTTCATTTAAAATAAATATTTTCTAGAAAGCAAAATTAATCATTCGCGACTATCTAAATTAATAATTGGCATCTTTTGATAGCTAGATTGATTATTGAATTAGGAATTCGCAAGGAGTTTTCAGTTTACGAGAAAGAAAGTAACTTTGGGCTTTAATACTTTATTATTATTATTATTATTATTATTATTATTATTATTATTATTATTATTATTATTATTATTATTATTATTATTATTATTTATATATATATATATATATATATATATATATATATATATATATATATATATATATATATATGTTTTTTACACTATATATAAAAATAATAATATATTTTTATATATATATTATATAATATATATATATATATATATATATATATATATATTGTTAATGTTTATTTAACATTAGAATTTCCTGCAATAGAAAGTTGCAAGATAGTAGTAAACAACGAAATGCGCATGCGTGAAAGAGAGTGATCTTTCATCACTTGCAACAAAATATTCATAGAAGGAAGACGTAGTTTCAAGAGAGAAATTTAATATTCAAAGTTAATAAACTACATTATGTAATAGTAAATAAATAAAGGACAAACAAGTTTAGCGAAGGCTAATAGAGGCTATAATCAAGGTATTTACCATTTATATCAAGTTGAATCTATTAATCAATAATGTGAAAATATCTAACAAGTGCATTTTTGTAAAGAGTAAAATGTTTTATCGTGTCTTTTATATGTTTATTATTTTATGCTATTTATTAGATTTTAGAATTGTAAATATAGTATTGTTTTAAATATGTTTTCAGGACGATGTCATTAGCATTTACCAATAAAAGTTTGTGTGAACGCATCCGTACAAATTATTACCCTCTGCCTGAACTTGCTTGGGAGTCAAAAGTCTGTCGGAATTGTGAATGCAAAGATGTACAAATCGCCGCTTTATGATTACGACAATATCTAAATTCTCAAATCATTAGAAGAATTCAATGTCCCCGATTTGAAGAATTTAACACAGTCCTTGATTAAAAGGAATAATTTGGAACGAATTATAAAGTAAGGAAAATCCTGCAAGTCATTTAAGAAATAGCAAGAAAAGTTGTCTGCAAAGCCAAAAATGTCTGCTGCGAGCCGAAGAAAATGGGATGCTTTCAACCATTGCAAAAGGAATGGCGCTGTTACATTTGGACAGTCTCCTCCCTCCCCTCTATTTCGCTGTTTGAAGCAAGCATTCAAGATATAAGAAAAAAGAAGAAGGATTTGCAGTGCATTTTAAAATATGTGTTTAAGTAGTAAAGTTAAAAGTGAAAATTAAAGTTATTTAAAGTTCTTTTAAAAGTTAAATAGAAATAATAAATAAAGAAAAATCTTTGGGTGCCATCGAACGCTGCTAAATTGCCAAGTGTCGCTTTTTTAAAATTAAAGGTGAAAAGTATATTTGCAATATAATAATAATTGCCACATATATCTCTTTCTAAGTAAAATAAAAAATTAAAGTGTTTAATTATAAATATAAATGTTTATTGAAATAAAGTGAATACATATATGCGAATAAGCAATAAATAAAGTTAAATAAAAATTAAGGTAAAATGAGTTAGAATAGTGCCATTGAAGATGCAAATGCCAATACGCGTCAAATGACGCAAATGACGTCACAAAAAATTTAGAAACTTATTTAGAGAATGATAAAAAGTTTAAAGGTATTTTATAAAAATAATATGAAAAACTATGAGAATAACAAATAAAATGTGCCCTTATATGAGTTGTGAATAAAAAATAATAGGTAATAATATTTTTAGGGTGCAAAATAGAATTTAAATGAGAGGACCCAACAAAGGTTGCCACATTTTTGCTTGCAAAAAGCACAAGGTTTACGACGATACTTAAAAGTAAATATAAAGAGTGCCACATGTCGCTATATTGCAATGTTTAGTATAAAAATAATAAAGAGAAAGATAGCGTAATATTGTTTTAAATAAGTTTAGTATAAAGATGATAATAATAAAGAGAAAGATACAGTAATATTGTTTTAAATAAATAAATAAAAAATAATAATAAAAGTAAATTCTAGAAAGTTTAAATTTTAAAATTTTAAAATTAAAAAGAGTATACCTCTAAAATCGTTTTCTTTTTTATTTGAAAGAAAACTATATTTAAACTATTTAAAAGAATAACTTAAATAAATTTGATTAAATCTAATAAAAAAAAATAAATATTTTAACATTTTTTTTTATTTAAGTTTTTAAATATGATTAAAATTTTTTTCTATAGATGTATATATATATATATAAACATATATATATATTTTATCTAAAAAACTTAAAATTATGCTATCATGATGGTCGAAAATATAATTTACTGAAATATTACATGTCGCAAGTGGAGTTAAATATTTTTTTAACTTTGGGTAATGAAACTGAATTAAATATTTTTAATATTTTATTTGGGTGAAAATAAATAGATTTTAAAATGGATAATATAATTAATGAAATTCATAGTTCTTCTTATATCGAAAAAATAAGAATATGTATAAAAGATATTAAATTTGATGTCTTTAATAATATAAATAATAATAATAATAATATAGGTAAAATCGAAAAAAGACTAAAAAAGATTAAAAACTATTTTTATTACTTCTCAGTTTATTGCAATTTAAAAACAATAGGAGTAAATAATAAATATGTAGAGTTGGAAGTACAAAGGGTATTAGACAACCTTTTAATAGAAATAAGAGAAGCAAAAAAGTTAGTTGATAAAAAACAACAATTCATTTATGAAAAAGAATGTAGAGAATCGTTAAACGATTATAAAAATAATGTTGACATACAATCACTTGAAAACATGGAAGCAAAAGGCATACTTTCTAAAAATAATTTTTCGACGGATATCATTAGTAATACGAATTCCAAAGAGGAATTCATAAAGGTGAATTCACAAAAGCCGCTTGAAAAAATTATAAAGGAAGAAGTAGTAGAAGTGGAAATCAAAGGTCATATTGAAGCGATTCAAACAAACAAAGAAGTTTCTAAAAATGGGTCAAATTTAAGAAATTTGAGAAATAAAGGACCTATTAATGAAGTAAAAGGTTTGAATACGCAATATATACTTTTGAAAAAATTGAGTAACACTTCAGCTATTAAAACAAAAATTGAGGTAGAAGATATGAAAATGAAGATTTCTAAAAATGATGCTTTGGTAACAAGCGCCCTTAGAAGTACGGATTCTATTAAAGTAAGAAAAGAAAATGCGTACATAAATGCGAATTTTAAAAGTAATTTGCTAAAGCTTTGCCAAAAAATCATTTTAAAGAAAGATAAAGAAATCATATCCAAAACTTCTAAAGTTAAAACTAAAGTAATGAATCTTCCAAAGTTCAAAGTTCCTAAAACTGAAAATGAGTTTGAAGATATAAAAGATAAAGGTTTAAAAAACCATATAGATTTAAGACAAAACCTAAGTTGTAAGACAAAACAAAGTAAGATAAAACCTAAGTTGTTTTTTAAACAAAAAAAGATAAAACGTATTAACAAGCAAAGAAAGAATAATAAACTTTGTGAACCAAAGTTCAATAAGAAACAAGGAAGAAAAAGTACATTTCATAAAAAGAAAGACTTTTTCAATATAGTTAAGTTTAGTAAAAGAAAAATGAATGATTTCACGAAACATTTTTGTTTTCGAAAAGTCAGAAAGAATAAAATAACATTTTATATTCTTATAACCCAGAAAAAGTTGTATATAGGATTTAAATATGTTTTTAAATATGCATTTACGAAAGAGATTGAAATTTGATTTGATATTTTAGTTTAAGTAAAAGGAAAAAGAAATTTCATATTTCTTTTTATTATAATTTTTTTGTTCAATTGAAAGGGTTAAATAAAATTAATAAAGTTTCCAAAAACGGGGAATGTTAATGTTTATTTAACATTAGAATTTCCTGCAATAGAAAGTTGCAAGAATAGTAGTAAACAACGAAATGCGCATGCGTGAAAGAGAGTGATCTTTCATCACTTGCAACAAAATATTCATAGAAGGAAGACGTAGTTTCAAGAGAGAAATTTAATATTCAAAGTTAATAAACTACATTATGTAATAGTAAATAATTAAAGGACAAACAAGTTTAGCGAAGGCTAATAGAGGCTATAATCAAGGTATTTACCATTTATATCAAGTTGAATCTATTAATCAATAATGTGAAAATATCTAACAAGTGCATTTTTGTAAAGAGTAAAATGTTTTATCGTGTCTTTTATATGTTTATTATTTTATGCTATTTATTAGATTTTAGAATTGTAAATATAGTATTGTTTTAAATATGTTTTCAGGACGATGTCATTAGCATTTACCAATAAAAGTTTGTGTGAACGCATCCGTACAAATTATTACCCTCTGCCTGAACTTGCTTGGGAGTCAAAAGTCTGTCGGAATTGTGAATGCAAAGATGTACAAATCGCCGCTTTATGATTACGACAATATCTAAATTCTCAAATCATTAGAAGAATTCAATGTCCCCGATTTGAAGAATTTAACACAGTCCTTGATTAAAAGGAATAATTTGGAATATTATATTATATATTATATACTTAAATATATATATATATATATATATTATATATATATTATTATTATTATTATTATTACACTAGCACTTTTGTCCCGCTTGAGCGGGGTAGTGGTGCGTACAGCCTTCCTCATTCACACCCCCCCTCATCTCGCCCTCACCCACCTCCTCCACTCCCCTCTATCCCTCGC
This sequence comes from Trachelipus rathkii, assembly GCA_015478945.1. Classification (NCBI taxonomy): domain Eukaryota; kingdom Metazoa; phylum Arthropoda; class Malacostraca; order Isopoda; family Trachelipodidae; genus Trachelipus; species Trachelipus rathkii. The sequence goes on from JABUQX010036854.1 coordinate 13,525, forward strand.
CAACACTCCATACCCTCTTCCTCCCCCATCCCTCCCTCCTCCCATACATCTCCTTTATTCCATCCATCCACCTCCTTCTTGGTCTCCCCTTCCTCTCCTTCCTATCCCTCCGCCTCCCAAACTCTCTTAACCACTCTCTGCTCCTCCATTCTCACTAAATGCCATACCATCTTATAACATTCCCTTCTCGCGCTCTTCCCACCAAGACCTTCCTCCAAGTTCACAGCCTCATCCCTCACCCCCTATTCCTGTATCCTCTGCGCTTCTGCTACGCCGAACAAATCCCGCTCTAACCCTTCCATACTCAAATACTTCCAACTTTTCCCTGACGCTAGCATTCAATCCCCTATCGTTCACACCCAACAGGCCAACGCGCTGGTACACAGATTTTTTCGAACATACTCATCTTTAACTTTCCGTGATAGATCCCCCCCTTTCCATAATTTCTCTCAGACCACCTCAAAGCCTCATTCCTTCACCATTCTATGTTCTATTCCTCCTTCATCCCTCGCCCGGCGCCCTTACCCAAACTCCATCCTAAGTATCTAATAAATCTATTACTTCTTCCAATACTAACCCCCTACTCTAACCTCCAACCCCTCCCCCTCTGCACCTGTCCTCCTCCCTCAAACACCTAACTACTTTACTCTTACCTGCGATTTAATTTTAAAGCCCCTTATTGTCCACACACCCTCTCAAACCCCTCCCCAGATACCTCAGCCCTTTCCCGTCTTCGCCACTAGGGAGTATCATCCGCAAACAAGTAAATCATGTCACGTTCCTTCCTATCTTCCGCATTCATCATTCCCACCCCCTCCCCTCCCTCCACCATTCCTCTGCAACACACTCTCCATAACAAATTGAATAGCCATGGCGACATTACACACCCCAGCCCTCAATCCACAACACCGTCCCAACACATCTCACTCTCCCCTCCTAACACTCTCACACACATTCTGCTATTCTTATAAAAAGCCCTAATACCTTTCCCTAAATTACCCCCCACCCCATTTTCCTCCAACACCCTCCACATTTCACCCCTATTCACTCTATCATATGCTTTCTCTAAATCTAAAAAACATCCATACACTTTCCCTTTTCTCTCAATACTTTTCTCTACAAGCATCTTTAGTGTGAACACTTGGTCCACACACCCTCTTCCCTCCCTAAATCCTCCTTGTTCTTCCCCATTCTCCCCTCCGTTAAACCTCTTACTCTCTCAATCAGTATTCTTCCGTACACTTTCCCTACCACACTTAAAAGACATATACCTCTATAATTCCCACATTCCATCCTATCCCCCTTTCCCTTATACAGGGGGACCAAACAACCATCCTCCCAATCCTGTGGTACCTCACCACTCCTCCAACATATATTAAATAACCTATACAGCCATTCCTCCACCCCTCTACCTCCCTTCTGCAACATTTCCATTCTCACACCATCCAAACCTGCAGACTTCCCTTTTTCCTTTATTCACAGCCCTAATAATTTCCTCCATTTGAATTTCATCCTCCCCCCCCCTCCCCCCCTCATTTCCCATCCTCACCTCTTGCATATCTTCCTCCCCTACCCCCCCCCCTTCATTCAACAGTCCACTAAAATACTCCCCCCATCTCTTCCTCACCCTATCCCCTCCTCCTATCCAATCCCCATCTCCTCCCTTTATCCTCTCCCCCAACCCCTCTTTCCTCTTCCTTTTTTTATTAACCTCTTTCCAGAACATCTTACTTCCCGATTCAAAATTTTCCGTCACTTTTCTACACCATCCCTCTTTTGCTCTTCTCTTCGCCCTCTCCACCACCCTCTTTGCTTCCACTCTAACCCTTCTATATTCCTCCCAGCTATCTTCTCTCCTACTTCCCAACCATTTCACATAAGCCTCCTTTTTCCTTTTCACCACCTCCTTCACCTCCTCACTCCACCACTCACTCCCTTTCCTTCTGCTTGCACCCACCCTTTTTACTCCACATACCCTTCTAGCCTCTTCACATACTGCCTCTCTAAATCTCTTCCACTCCCCCTCCACCTCCCCAATTCCCGTCCCTCTCACGTTTCTCCACTTGTCCTCCATACCTCTCCTAAACTCCCTCTTACATGCTATCTCCTCCAATTTTTCCACCTTTATCACTTCCACTCTCCTCTTTTCTCCTCTTTCCCTCACCATCTCCTCTCCCCCCCCTTATCCTAGCAATCACCAAATAGTGATCCGATATCCCCCTCCCTGCCCTGCTAAACACATTCATCTATAATCTACCGCTCTATCTTTCCCATTTACACACACATAATCTAGAATCGCCTTCCCCCCCGTTATCTCACTCTTCCATGTATACTTATGATTATCATTTTTTTTAAACCACGTATTCCCCACTATCATTCTTCTTTCAACACACAACTCTATCAGACTTTCTCCATTCACATTCCTCTCTCCTACCCCAAAAGGTCCAATTATTCTTCCTACCTCCTCCCTTCCCACTCCAGCATTCAAATCTCCCAATAGACAAATTTTTTCATTTACCCCAAAACTCTCCCAACACTCATTCAATTCTCCCCAAAATCTTTCTCTCTCCTCCTCTCTCGCTCCATTCACTGGTGCATATGCACATATAAAGACCCACATTTCCCCCCCGAATTTCACTTTTACCCACATTATCCTAGAACTAACCTGTCTACACACCCTCACCTTGTCCCACATCTCTTCCCTCATAACTATTCCCACTCCTTCCCTCGCCCTCACTCTCTCGCTCACCCCCGATACCATACCTTTGTATTTTCCGAAATCTATCTCCCTCTTTCCCTTCAACTTAGTTTCTGTTATCATTCCTAACACATCTATCCTTTTTTCCTCAAACATCAGTCCCACTTCCTCCCTCTTCAAATCCTCGTTTACCCCCCTCACATTCATACACCCCACCCTAATTACCACTCTCCTCCCCATCTTTCTCTACTTCTATATATAAGTCAATCAATCAGGCTGTACGCTTTACGGGACCCCCCACCTTAGGTGCTTCCCAACACCTAGGGCTACCACCCCGCTCACCAACCCACAATAACAATAACAAGATACGTTAAAATAATATAAAAACAATAAAAGGTTAAAACACTATCAGTTTATATCTATTCCCCCACCTCCCCCTCCTCCCTCTCCCCACGACAACGCCAACAAAAATACCAAAATACAAAAATATAAAAAATATAAAGGTCAACCCACACTCCAGCAATATTTATTTATTCCTACGTTAAAATAGATAAAAATTTATGACAAACAATTATTATAAAATTTATCGTTCTAAAAAAATACAGCTTGACAAATCAAGTCACTTTATTATCACAAACTTAGCACTATAAAAATTTTTCAGAAAGTATTCTTATATACATCTATCTATTAAAAGTATTCCAAAAGAAAATCATTAAAATCTATGTTTTTCCTCTTAAAACTAGTAAATTGTGCGCTTTCATCAGTCTTCTAGTAATACTTATAAAATATGGTATAAAAATTCACGTATTAAAATTTATAAAACATTCCATACACATTACTACGTTTATTCCTACGTTAAAATATATACAAATTTATGGCAAACAATTATTATAAAATTTATCGTTCCAAAAAATACAGCTTGACAAATCGAGTCACTTTGTTATCACAAACTTAACACTCCAAAAGTTTTCAAGAAAGTATTCTTATATACATCTATTTATTAAAAGTATTCTAAAAGAAAATCATTAAAATCTATGTTCTTCCTCTTAAAGCTGGTAAATTGTGCGCTTTCATCAGTCTTCCAGTAATACCCAAAACCCTTATATATATATATATATATACAATGTCCTTCCAAAATGATTTATATAGTACTATAAGTTACGCTGCATTAGGTAAGTGGTAGGCATTTTTAGTAAAATTATCCATGTTACAT
>JABUQX010036855.1:0-2500 GCA_015478945.1 Trachelipus rathkii
ACAACACAGGATTGCGTGTCGCCGTAATGGGACGCCTTCTATCTTTCGGCGAAAATGTATGAATCGTATGGGTACATGGAATGTCAGAGCAATAAATGTTGAGGAGAAGAGGAGAGAGGTGATGGATGTATTTAGAAAGGGCAAATTTGATTTGCTCGCTGTGACTGAATCAAAGATGAAAGGAAACGGTAAATTGGAGTGGTGTGATTGTGAAATGTGTATGTGCTGGTGTGGAAGAGAAATGAGAGAGGAAGAGAAGGAGTTTGCAATTTTGATGAGTGACTTGTGTGGTATGAAGCTATGGTAGACTTTGATTGTGGAGTCCTAGAATTCTAATGTTTTAAATTTAAGTTTGAAAAGGTAAAGGTATGTGTGGTACGTATGGTCCATATGAGGGAAACGTTGAAGAGAGTACGATTTTTGGGATAATCTGAATGATGTTTTGGATGGGGTGAGTAGGAGCTTCAGATTGATTGTGTTTGGGGGACCTAAATGGTTGGATAGGTGATCAAAAAAGGGATGGTATAACAGGTGGTTTTGGGGTGGCGGGAGAAAATGAGAATGGTAGGGAGGTGATTGATTTCTGTGAAGAGAGAGGTATGTGTGTAAGTAATACTTTCTTTAAACACAAGAGTATCCATAAGTATACTAGAGTTAGTGTAGGTAGAGATGGTTTCGAAGTGAAAAGTATGATTGATTTTGTGTTGGTGAAGAAGGAGATGTTGAAGTATGTGTTGGATGTTAGTCAACTACATTCACTATGGTCATCACGATTAAATCGGATCATTATGTGTTCTATGTAAAATTAAGATAGTGGGGGCTTGATGGAGAGGAAGGTGTACGAAAAGGAAGTGGTAAATTAAGAGGAGAAGTTAAGGTGAGCAGAGAAAATAAGGATAAGTATGTAAGAGCGCTCGCTAGTAAAACGGTTGAATGTGAACAAGTTGATACTGAACAAATCTGGGGGCAAATGAAGGAAGCAGTTGTTAGTAGTGCAAAGAAGTATGTGGATGTGCTAAAGTAGGAAGTAAGAATGTTAACAGTGAATGGTGGAATGAAGAGGTGATGAAAGCGGTTAAAGGTAAAAAAGAGCGTGGTTGAATGTAGGGAAAAGCAAGCGATTAAGACTCAAAAAAAAGATGGAATTATATAAGGAGGGAAAAAGAAATACTAAAAGGTGTATACGTAGGAAAAAACAAGAGGTAAATGAACAGTTTGGAAGGAGGATGAATGGGGACTTACAAGGGAATAGGAAGCTCTTCTGGAAGGAAGCGCGAAAGGTTAAGAATGAGAATAAGGGGAATCTGCTTAGAATAATGAATAGGGGTGGTGCTTTTGTAACTGATGAAGTAGGTGTGAGAGGAGTGTGTGGAAAGAACACTTCGAGAATCTGCACAATATATAAACAGTAATGAAGAGGTGATAGTAAAATGTGTGTGGGTTTGATGGTGCAAGAAGGAATAGGTTTTTTGGGGATGAGGTTATTAGTAAGGAGGAGGTAATGGGTAGAGTGAGAAAGTTGAAGAATGGTAAATCTGCAGGTATAGATGAAATTACTGGTGAAATGATCAAGAACGGAGGCGAGATGGTGATTGATTGGATTTGGAAGTTGTGTAATAAAGCGTTTATAGAGGGTATAGTTCCAAGGGATTGGAGGAGAGCGGTAATAGTACCCTTATATAAGGGTAAGGGAGAAGGAGACTGTAGAATTTAGATGGGAAGAAGTTTATTGGGTGTTGTAGGGAAGGTATAATGCTGGTATTTTTGGTCGAAAGAGGTGCCTCGAGTGACTGAAGGACTGATTGGTGAGACCATTAGTGTGCGTTTTAGGAGTGGTAGAGGATGTGTGGAATCAAATTTTAACATTGAAACAAATGATTGAGAAAAATGAGGGAGAAGAGGATAAATTGTATTTAGGTTTTAATGGATTTGCAAGCAGCGTATGATAAAGTTAATTAGGGAACCCCTGGAAAATATTTAGCTGATATAGGTGTTTGGGTGGTAGGCTTCTGAATGGAATCAAAAGTATGTATGACGATAGTGAAGCGTGTGTAAGAATAAATGGTGTCAATGGTGATTGGTTAAGGATTAATAGCGGAGTGAGACAGGGTTGTGTTATGTCTCCTTGGTTATTCAATTTGTATATGGATGGGGTTATGAAAGAATTCGAGGTGGGGATGGCAGGAAATGGTGTTAGAATGATGGAGAATGAAGATGAGTGGAGGGTGCCCTACCTATTATATGCGGATGATTTGGTTCTGTGTGGCGAACCTGAAGAGAGTTTGAGAGGATTGGTAGAGAGATTTGGCAGGGTGTGTAAAAGGATGGGTTTGAAAGTAAACGTAGATAAGAGTAAGGTTATGGTTGTGAGTGAGGACAGTCCTCAGTGTGAAGTTATGTTTAAGATGGATGAACAGCTAGAACAAGTGTCTGAGTTTTAAATATTTAGGGTAGTATGATAGGATGAAAAGGGAAACAGAACGATGTCAGAGTGTGGTAG
>JABUQX010036855.1:12500-15000 GCA_015478945.1 Trachelipus rathkii
TGTTAAGGAAATAGGAGGAGCCATTGGTAGTAGTGAACAGAGGGAAATTAAAACAAGAAGAGAGAGAGAGAGAGAGGAGATAACCAAGGTGAGAAAGATAAGTAGAAATAAACATTGAGATTTGGAAAGAAAATGGGAGATAGGCAAGGAGAAGAATGCAACGAAAGAGAAAAATAGGATAAAGAAAGAGGGAGGGAGATAAAGAAAAGGGAAAGAAAGGAGAAGAGAGAGAGAAAGAAAAGAGAGAGAGAGAGAGAGAGAGAGAGAGAGAGAGAGAGAGAGAGAGAGAGAGAGAGAGAGAGAGAGAGAGAGAGAGAGATATAAATATCTGTATCCCTGACAAAGTGGCATCGTGAACACCTTTTAAAATGCATCCAACGTTCGTAGGGTAAAATCTGAAATGATTACTTCGTGATTAGAATCTTTCCTCTTGATCGATACCTCAACAATAGCTCATTTTTATTTATGGTAATAGGGGATAAAAACGAGTATCCTCCTGAATGAAAGATACCAAAACTTCAACACTCCTATACAGGGGGGTAATAACTCCCCTCCTTTGAGGGAATGAGCCCCCACTTCTTATGAGTTATGTACAATTTAGAGAAAGTGAAAAAGGAGGCATTCAAATAATGGTCTCATATTCATCAACGTCATTTGAAAATTGAATAATGCTTTTTTATCCCTAGACTTTGTGGTCTGCATCACAGACATTTGTTTTAATACTACATAAAGCCATTTTAGCAATTTAACAGATAAAGAAAAGATTAGGAGAACTGACACAAAAGAACTGACAAAGAATTTTAATCATACAGTGGGAAACAACAAGAAGAGAACAGACACAAAGGCATGAGTCTTGTAAGGAATTTAACAGACGAACAAAAGACTAGGCGAACTGATCCTCATAAACAGACAAAGATTCGTGTTCGTATACAAGCATTGGGGAAAGAACCGATAACAGACAAAAATGCAAGATTTATTTAAGCAATTTAACAGACTCTTATATAGACGATCATAAAGTATCTCTCTCTCTCTCTCTCTCTCTCTCTCTCTCTCTCTCTCTCTCTCTCTCTCTCTCTCTCTCTCTCTCTCTCTCTCTCTCTCTCTAAACAGGTATGAATCAAATGAGTAGATACAAAGGTAACAAACAGTTCGTAACATGACAAAGAAAACATGTACACAAACTGTTTAATAGAAATATTGAGTACAGACACAGTTACACTATATTAAAAGAATATATATATATATATATATATATATATATATATATACACAATATATACATATAAATTTAAATATATAGATATATTTATATATATATATATATATACTATATATCTTTCAATATATATATATATATATATATATATGTATATATATAACTTATATATCTAAAAATTTATCTATTTATATATATATATATATATATATATATATATATATATATATATATATATATATATATATATATATATATATATATATATATATATATATAGATCCCCTGCACAAAATAACGTACTGAATTTAATGCAAAAGGAAAATGTGCTTTACCCTTTGCAACAGTTTTCAAATGAACTTTCGAAACCTGCTGCCGGGTGTTCGGGCAGAGACCAGGCGAATACGCGGCAGACGCCTTGCAGCCACCTTTAAAAACCTAAAAACTACCGGGAGAGTACCCGGAGGGTATCCGGCAGAGAACCTGCAGTCACCAGGCAGGCAAACGCAGACAACCCTCAAACACATGGCAGCCCGGGCAGATCAACTAAATACCAATGAATTGAAACTCCATGGAAGCTTTCCTTTATTCCTCGTAACTCATTTTTCAAACGAATTGCTACCGTGGCTTAATCGGTAGAGCGAAAGGGTTGCATGGCAAGGGCCCGGGTTTGATCCCTTTTTCGGATCCTCGGTAGAAATTACCTAGAGAAGTACCCCTCCTTGAATATGGCTATCCCCGTGAGGTGAGAACTTTTAGTAAAAAAAAAATTATAAAACGTTAGGTTAGGTTAGGTTAGGTTAGGTTAGGTTAGGTTAGGTTAGGTTAGGTTAGGTTAGGTTAGGTTAGGTTAGGTTAGGTTAGGTTAAGGAAGATGCTCGAAATCTAAGACCTAAACACATTAGGGGTAATGCCCTTGACTCAGGGTTGCAAAAAAAACAGGATTTTTATAAATTGCCCGGCCCACCCGGGTTTTATTAAAAAAAAACAGTTTATTTTGGGGCAAAATGGGTGGGCAAAATGGACAAAATAGATTTTATAAAAAATTGAAAATTTATAATATATATCTTCAGCAGAATTATATATACCGGTATATATATACAGTATATATATATATATATATATATATATATATATATATATATATATATATATATATATATATATATATATATATATATATATATATATATATATATATATATATATATATATACTCTTCTATATATATTGCCGATATAACTTAGTAGCTGAATGGTGAGTTAAAACGATATATATATATAT
>JABUQX010036856.1:0-7500 GCA_015478945.1 Trachelipus rathkii
ATATATATATATATTATATAAATATTTACTAAGTATTTTATATATATAAATCATATAAATAATATATATATATATATATATATATAATGCATACTATTATATTATAACAAATATTTAATTAATTATTACTTACTCAACTCTAAGAATTAGAACAAGAAATTTAAAACCACTAGAAAATAAAGGGATTAAATTTGTTTTTTTTTTATTAAAATCAAGAGTTTAGTTCGAACTCATAACTTAGTCTAGTCTCAGACTAACTTGTTAGTTCTGAGAAAGGACTATGTTAAGTGCGTCTTGAACGTTTAAACTTCTTAATTTATTTTTTTTTTTTTATAATTCTGTTTTTTTTTATGGTTTAAGCTTTGTATCTTTATATATTTATAGTATTTATATATATATATATAATCATTATTATCATAATTTATATATATTAACTATATAGTAATAATATATACTTATATATATATATTATATATATATATATACTCTAATATATATATATATTATATATTTTATATTATATACTATTAATTATATATTTATATATTTAATTAACTGTATATTATTATATACTATATATTATATATATTACTTATATATTATATATTTAAATATATTAATTATATATTATTTCTTAATTATAGATGTATGTAATATATATAATTAGAAATATATATATATGAAATTATACATAAAGCTTAGTGTTATATATATATAATATTAATAGATTATATAATATATTATTATTTATAAATTTATTAGAATATATATATTATATATTATAATATATAAAATATATATTATATATTATATACTAGTTATATATATAATATATATATTATATAATTATATTGTATATATATATATATTATATATATATATAATTTATTATATATATTTATATATATATATAATATGCAGTGTATATATATATTCTATTCTTATATATTATTATATATGTTTAGTTTAGTATTTTTCCTTATAATAGACAGTATTGCCTTTAGTAATTGTTTATTTTATGGGTTTTGTAGGAGAGATTAAACCTTCTACTGAAAATAACTACGCGCAACGGAGAGCTTAACAGATTCCAGGCTTATCCACGTTTAGCAATAAAGTACCCCTAAGAACAATTAATTTAGCCATATAATCCAATTGGATAATAAATTAACAATATAAATGACTATAAACAAATAAATAAGAATTACTAATAATTAATACATAAGAATGTATTATTAAATAATTGAAAGTCATATTTATGTGAAATTAAACATAGGTTAATAGAAAATAAATTAAATATCATATAGACTAGGGCATATAATAAAAAAAAGAAATAATGATATGACACACATTAATAATATTATTATAGCAAAAAAAAATTTAAATGTTCTCAAAATTCTTCTCCAAATTTAATTATTTCCCCAAAAAGAATTAAAGAAAATAAAAGTAAATAAACATGTATTCTGTTAAATATTGATTCCATATATTTCAATCTAAGTTATCTATTAGGTAATACAAGGAAAAATAAAAATATACAGGACGATATTTCACTGTCAGTTGTATATGAGAGCGACGAATAAACAATGATTTAATTTTGGGAGAACTCTCTTTTATCTAATCTAACAGAGAGATGGCATTTAATTAGACGTGAAAATTTTTGATATATTATTTATAGGCTGAAATGTTTTGTAGAAGAAGAGACAAAAATTAGTGAATACAACCCAAAGTTATTTAAACTTGCTGATGTATATAAAGCCCCATGTTGACGATTTAAATATAACATCTTACATATAGTTATAGAATTTTCTTTCACCAAGCTTGGATGGGACACATGGCAATTTAAGAAGATAGACCTTTTTTTAGTTAGTTGATGATTTTTTAATCAGAATCCTTTACTGACGCCAACAAAGGATGGACCTTTTAATGATTTTTTTATGAGAATTTAATCAAAAATTAGGTTTAAGTTTTAAATTATAGAAATTCTTACTTTAGAGAAGAATATGGTCATCTTTTTCCATTTATTTTTTAAGATTTTTAAAATTGTTTTTTGTCATTGTTTTGGCATTTTAAAAACATTAAGGTATTTAGATTAGGTTCCTTTGTTCATTTATGGTCATCTGTGAAAAAGGACTATTATATCATAAAATACAGTTTTACACAAGTCTTCCTCTTAAGTTTTTTAGTTATGCTGAGATTATGAAAGTGCAAAGGGATTCGGTAAGGTAACTTATTATTATTATTATTATTATTATTATTATTATTATTATTATTATTATTATTATTATTATTATTATTATTATATTTTTTATTATTATTTATTATAGAGTTTTGTTTGTTTCTGTGTAGGTTGTTTGTATGTCACCGGAATGAATGTGTCTTTTAGGCTGTGTTGAATCTTCTTGATGTGCTTCAAGTTCTTGCGTTTTGCGGGTGTGACTTCTTAATGCCATTGGTAAATAAGTGCAAGGTGTGTGAGGGAAGTGTAATTGAAAGAATATTATGGACGTTTGCGTGTTGTAGAACAGAATGGCTTTCAGTGGCAATGCGAGTTGAATCAGGGTATGTGATGCTGCTGTCTGATTGCGATCTCCGGAGACGAGAAGATGCAGCAGGTTCCTTAGGATAAGTAGGAAAAACAGACGGTGTACTCAAATGTGGGTTTGGTAGTTCAGCTGGTCTATGTTGCGTAATATTAGGTAAAACTGTGAGAAAAGTTTCGATGGGCCATAAGCAATGGGTTTAACTGGATGAAGGGATGGTGTGTTCTGTGCAATGGTAAGCAAAAAACGTACGCGTTTTGTTGGAGAACGTGGTTGGCCATCTGTTTGCGCGTGTGGGTTGAGACAAGATTTTAGAGTGTTGTTCTCTGTGCGAAGGACAGGGTATGGAACTACTTGAAATTATCAAGATATACCACGGATTCCTTGTTGGTTTTGCCTGCAGCGCAACAGGCATTTGTAAAAATTTAAAAACTAATGTACAACAAAATAAATCTCTTTGGTAGGAATGTTCCCTACTGTGAAGAGAGAAGAAGTGTAGTATCAAAATGTTTTTGACTATTAAGATAGGAGAAGCGTATGTGATGAGAATGTGGAAAGACTTACAGTATCTGTACCAAATTTTATGCACTCTATGAATATTTTGCCGTTTTGTATGCGTGGCATTGAAACTGGCAGTGTCTGAGCATAAATTTATTTACAATATTTCGCCGTTATGGCATAGCGTGTGGTGTAGGAGTAAACAGCTGGAATCCGAATCTAAATTTAATTATAGTATTTTGTCGTTGCCGTTGTCTAGATCGCCTGACTTAAACCAAATTTATTTACAATAATTACTCCATTGCGGCGGTAGCTTAAAATATTTCCAAGGGGGATTGTGCCGCTGGATAGAAAATCGTTGAGACTTTTAGTGATAAGTGCAAGTTTTCTGAAGGCGAAGCACGAATTGGAGCAAGATTAATATATGTAGAGTATGTGGCAACAAGGTGGGCATACGCACATTTGTGGTATGTGGTAGCAAAGTTAATATATACATTCGCAAATTTGAAATATGTGGTAACGAAAGGACCTATGTGAAAATCATTCACGTAAAAGTTAACATTAATTATGAAAATAATACAAAGTTTCATGTGTTGGAGTTCACACTGAAGTTAACTTAAAATTATGTTTCCTTTAAAATTATAGTAATAACACAAATTTCACGTGTCGAAGATTTGTCTTGCGCAATTTATTTCTTTCTACAAAGGGAAATGTTGTGGCAAGGACAAGTCAGAGTGTGTTAAAGTTAGCATTCTGGTTTGTGAAGCAAAATTTTATATACAATAATACAGTTATTGAACCGTAAAATCAACTATAATGTTAGCTATGTAGGCAGCAGCTTTAACTGTAAAGGCAACTTTGAGGTGGGCTGTGCAGGCAACTTTGAAATTGGCTTTGAATAAATACAGATTTAAAGTCAGCTGTGAAACCAGCTGTAGCGATTGTGTATAGTATGATTTAATATAAAGTAAGATGGAATCAGATGTGTGCTTTTGGGAGCAATCAAAATGATTTTTATTTCTATTTAAAATGAAGCTTTAAATTTAAGGGAAAGCAGGTAAACATTGGCGTATGGCATTATATATGTAGCACATCGGACATGTGGAATAGCATTGGACGTAGAAGGCACTGTATGTTGTACAATAGGTGAAACATAAGAAGAAGAGGGTGTAGGATATGGTGCTATTTGAGTGGCATGCGGTGATTGTGAGTAGCGAGTGGTGAAGGATGTGCAACATGTGGAACAGGATGCATGGAAGGGTGTGGTAATGTTGTGAAAGGCGCAGTGAGTTGCGGTGATGGATTTTGGTGGGCATGGCATAATTAATGAACTTTGCATGTTGTGAAATGGGGTACGTTGGACTTCTGGTGTAGTAACGAAAGATAGTGTAAGTTGAAAAAAGCATATGGGCATTGCTATTAATCGTTGAGGTATGCGTTGGTGAGGTAGACAAGGTACTTGAAGTAGTAGTAGTAGTAGTGATAGTAATGGTTGTAATGGTGGTAGCAGTGGTAGTAGCAATAGTAGTATTCATTATATTTCAAGTGTTAGTAAAATATTTTTTCATATAAAATGCAAACTAAATAACAAAAAATTATCATAGATAAGCTACCAACCAACAAATATAATTTCTAAACAAAACTAAAAATTTGCAAGAAATAAAGTACCAAAAATTTTCAATCTAGCAAATTATAAATGACAAAAAATATTTGCTTGAAAAATCACATCAAATGTTCATCAAATAAATATTTTTTTTAATCTCAAAGTAAAATATTTTCTTTTTATCCGAAAATAAACTGGTGTAAAATGTAAAAAAATCAAATAAATCGCGAAAAAATAAATGTTAAAAATTTTGCTGAAAAAACTTTTCAAAATAAATCACGAATGTTGAAGTGTATCAAATAAGTACCAACCAAAAAAAAAAATTTTTTTTTTTTTTTTTTTTTTTTTTTTTTTTTTTTTTTTTAAATAAAAATTTTCGTACGACTCCAATTAAAAAACATAACTAATCAAAAATTTTTGAAAAAAAGATTCTTAAATAAAAATATTTTGTTCAAGTCTAAGCATAAAAAAAATCAGCTTTAAAATTTTTCAAATTATTTTTTTAAAAAAATTTGTGTTATAAGTTTTGTTTTTAATTTTTATTACATATATTACCCTTTACGAAGGATGATGTCTGGTGACACAGCTATTTTCCTCCTTTCACATCCATGGATTGCAAGTCGAGAGTTTTTTATTTCCCATTAATTCTTCGTAGAAAAGCTTGGGTTTTCTACGGGTTATGTCAATTGAGTCATTTTTTGATTTTGTGAAAGATAAGGGCAATGACAATGATTTTGAAGTTTTCCTCTCTTAGCATGAAAATTATGCATTTTAGTAGATTATAAAGCACGGAGTAAAGGGTTTCCATTAATAAAAAAGTTTAAAAATTTGTTGCAAATAATGGATAAGTTTCCAATGGATGGAGGTTGCCAATGATAAAAATATGTTTTAGTGGCTTAAAAACAATGGCAAATGTGTAGGGTAATGAAAAGGATTGGACTTTGTAATTGTTTATCAGAAAAAAAAAAAAAAATAATCCTTCTTCTGAAAATAAATACGCACAAACGGATATCTTAAGAGATCCATGATATATCCACTCTTAGCAATAAAAGTGGTGCCAACAATATAAACACAAAATTTAAAAATGTAAGATAATAAATAATATCAATTGGCATAAAATAAAGATCAACCGCAATGATAGGCAATTAATCTATAAAATAAGAGAAGAAAAAACTATATAGATACGAGTATTGAAGCAAATAACATAGGAATGTATTATTAAATAAATTGAAACGTTCGTTAATTTGAATGAAAATTAAAACATAGAATTAAATAAACGAAATTGAATATATTAACATATCATTAGATATTAAAACATAATATTAAATTAATAATTGCTAAACATGATAAGAACACAATAATAATAATAATAATAATATAATAATAATAATAATAATAATAATAATAATAATAATAATAATAATAATAATAATAATAATAATAATAATAATAATAATAATAATAATAATAATAATAATATAATAATAATAATAATAATAATCATAATAATAAAATAATAATATACACAAAAATAATAATAATAATAATAATAATAATAATAATAATAATAATAATAATAATAATAATAATAATAATAATAATAAACATTTGTTGAAATTAATGAAACTATTCAAAATTTGAAGCAATACTAATTATTTGCAAAAATGAAAATAAGGAAAAAATAATACATCATGCTAAAATGAATTGAATTAAATATTGAATTTTTATTTTCAACTTAAACATTTTTAATTAGTGTAAAATACAAGAAAAAAAATATAAAATATTACAGGAACAAATAATATTCCCCTTTCAAGTTGTGAAGAAGCAACAGCTAAAATGATTTAATATTTGCAGAACTCTCTCTCTTTTATAAATTTTGTATTGGAGGATTGGATTAATTGTGACGAAGAACATTTTTATAATTATTATAGGCTGAAATGTTTTGTAGAAAGAAAAATACTTGTGACGTGTTGGATTTAAAATTTCTAATTGAAGTAAGAGAGTTTTAAGAACTTGTGATTGACTAAAATACCCAATGTTGCAAGAGTTCTTTAATATTTAAAATAGTTCTAGATTTCTATTTGACCATGCTTAAGATGGAACACATGGCAATGAGGGTGGATAGACCTTTTCTTTAAGTTAATTGTATGTTTATTTTTAAGATAAGGAAATCCTTTAACTGACGCCAAAATTTGGATGACCCTTTCTAATGAGTTTTATTTTATTGGAAAAATTTTTTTTTATGATTCTTTTGTTCTTAATTTGAGTTAAAACTTTTAATAGGAAAAAAGGTTGTTTAAAACTATGAAAATAAAAACATGATAGTTCAAACTAAACAGTGAAATGAAACGAGAGAAATCTTGACAAAGAATTTATTGAGTCATATAGTTAAGACAAAGATTCAGATATTGATGAGGGAATCAGCATCAACGATCAACACGATATATTTTTTGACGAAGAAGAAGCACTATCTGAGGAAATACCGATACGAGGCTAGACAACTGAAAGAAGATTCTATTTTGTTCAGAAGAGTCTAACCATGGATAGTGATAAGGCCTATTGATAGACCTAGAATAATAAAATTCTTAATTGTGATAATGGTGATGATAGTGATAATGATAATATTAATAATAAGCCCCTCCTCGATTAGGGCTCTGCCCATGAGTGGTGTGACATCAATAAAACAAAATGGTTTAAATTCAACACTATATATATATATATATATATATATATATATATATATAAATAAATATATATATATATAATATATATATATAATATTATACTATATATATATATATATATATATATATATATATATAATATATATATATATATATATATATATATATATATATATAT
>JABUQX010036856.1:12500-30000 GCA_015478945.1 Trachelipus rathkii
AATATATATATAATATATGATATATATTTATAATATGTTTGATTTGGCCCTACTCAAGAATTTTGACAACGAGCCCCCACTGATATATATATATATATATATATATATAATATTATATATATATATTATATATTTAATATATATATATATTATATATTATATATATATATATATATATATTATATATATTTTTTATTATATATATATACAGTTAATAGATTACATCCATATTAACGGTATTTGGTGGTTTTGGCCCTGTTTGGGGGTTGAGAAATGGAAAATACAACAAAGTCGATAATTATTCAAGGAATCAACCAGGACGAAGGAGGATTAGATTTAAATGTGTAAGTACTTTAAAGAATTACGGGAAACTTGAATGTATTCTTCTTACTGATGTTGGCTCATGTAGAGTTCTTTAGTAACTAATTAGACACAGATATTTATGTTAACATTTTTCCCACTCATTCATATATTATATATCTCTATACACTAATTATCCTATATATTCTAATATTTAAACTTTTATTTTTAAATATCTACTAATTATATCTATATATATATATATTTATAATATATATATATCATGTTTGTGTGGTGTTGTGAGTGTGTGTGTGTGTGTGTCGCTGTCTCGCAGTGTGCGTGAGTGTTTTTCACCAATTCGTGTGAGGTGTGTGCTGTATCCCCATGTGTCCCACGTGTGCTCGGGTGTGTTTGTGTGTGTGTGTGTGTTGTCGTGTAGTGGCTTGTTCTTTACCGTTCGTTCCACTCATCAATGAGCAAATTTCCATTGCTAATATGGTGGCCTTGGGGGCAGGTAACCTCTGATCTTTATTATATCACTAATTTGGGCTGTGAAAACATGGTTGTTATCAATGCCTCAAAAACCCAGTTCCTTCACCTTTCTATTCGACAAATCTCCCACAAAACTATAACATTTTCGGAAAAGCACAACTCAAACCTACGTATCTTCTAAATATTTTTGGTGTTTCTATTTCTCATAATCTTTCTTGGTAGGATCACGTGATTTATTTTAAACAGGGTGGCATTTATTTCTCTAACTGAATAAGCTTCTAATAGGTTGAGTGTTCTGAGACGCCTTCAAAATATCTTCATATCACCACAGTTGCTTATGCTATATAAGAGTGCTGTTTTCCCTTGTATGGACTATTCATCGTACATCTTGGGCGACTGCCCTTGCACATCTCTCCTTGAAAAGATGAAGTCTAGAGCATTTAGTAATATCAACACTTTCTCTTTCAATAAATCTCTACAGTTTCATTATGCCCGCCGAATTGTTGTCTAACTCCTTATACTACTGTTATTTCAACTTGCATTGCCCTCCTGAACTCTCCAGTCACATACCTTTTCCATTGAGAAGGGCTCGTGCGACATGTTTTTCCACACATTCTCATCATTTCTTTGTCAAGCTCTCTAAAACCAGACTTTAGCACTATGCTCAATCTTTTATGTATTTTAGTGGTAAAATTTGGAACACACTCCCTTTGTCTATTATATTATTCAAACTTTCTTTGATTTGCGCACATTCAACCGCTATGCATCGAAGCATGCCGACCTTTAATTTGTTCCTAGTTTTGGTCTTTCTTCTTTCCCCAAACTTTTTTGAAATTCAGTAAGCCTTTTGGTCTTTACTCATTTGAGTAGACACAATATATATATATATATATATATATATATATATAATATATTATCATATATATATATATATATTTATAATTAATATATATATATTTTATAATGATATATCAGTGGCGGCTCGTGAACCGAAAACTGGGTAGGCAGCTTCAAATATATATATATATATATAATAATATATTATATATATATATATAATAGTATATATATATATATATATATATATATATATAATATAATATATATATATATTATATATATTATAATAATATAATATTATATATATTATTTGTAATAATTCTGACTATGTTCCTTATATTAATCAGGTTCGATTCTGTAAAAAGACTCAAATAATCGATCAATGCAAGTTTAACCAACTCATCAATTAAAACAACAAAAACGAGGAAAAACATGGCAAAAGATTTTCTTAATAAATATTTCACAAATATTATTTCTTAACAACACATTTACTTTATATTTAAACCTTTATAATTATATCCCTAATATATCGATATTAAAATATCGTACCCTAATCTAATTTAGCCTAACAGTTTTATTAATAAGATTAAAAAGTGTTACACATTATTGTTCCTTATAAAAAAGAGCAACAAATCCTTATCACTTGGTAATTCTCACTTCTACTTAATTCACTGGCAATGTTTCGTTAGACTAAGGATAATATAGTTTAGCAACTGAGAAATTTACGAAACGTCAAAAATAAAGCATCCATAACCTGGTTGTTAATTCTTCGACACTGGATAAGTAATATATTCAATAATTCACAATGAGAAAGTCATAAATTTGAGGACAAAATCGAGTAATACCGGAACAGTTATCTTGTACATAAAGAATATTGACGGTTAATCTTACTACTTCATTTTCTTATAAATGCAACTAACCTTTCCTGATAATCGCTATATAGTGTGATAATCTGTTTTCATTATATCTCTTCACACATTCTAGTCCTCGTCTCTTAAACCTTCCCAACTTGTTCTATAGGGCAGGCAAGGAGAATGATTCAAACTAGACATTTATTTAATCTGATGTCTTCCTTGATTTCCGTAATCGAGAGACTCATCTCATTCACTAACAATATCGCACTTACTACGTCATCTACTTATATCGAGGTCACAAACCTGCGGAATATATTTCTGATAGATTAAATCTTAAGCATCTGCCTCTAGATCTCACTAGGTACCCAATTTCTACTAATTATAAATAAACTTTATCCTTCATCAATATTACTTTAAATATATCCAAACTAATAAATTTATATTTACTTTCACCTATATTACCGAGCATTTCAGGTAAGCTCTACTATATATCTTTTCCTTTATCTTCTTCCCTTCATGTCCTCCTGCCACTGACTCATTACAATTATGCGATCCGAATACATCTTAGATGTCTTAAACAACAATCTACGATACCAACCGCACGTCTACTAACACACCCCCCTACTACATATTACATATTAAAACTACACCGAGACAGAACCGTAACATTCTCGTTTAACTCATACTTATCACGTATCTAACCAATCAAATCCCCTGTCAGTCTACTACCCGCCGCAATCTCCCACCCCATTTAAATGATAAATTATCAAAGAAGATCAAATATACATAACTCATCCTTTTAACCACATTGATGCGATAGATCCTAATACCATTAGCATATATCTTTCATATCTTATATTTTAACCGCTAAGCTTTCCATTAATTCAGTCTCATCACACAACCAATATGCATACATAATGTCATATGGATAACCACAGTTTCCATCATGAGGGAGGAATCGCTATTCGTAACCCAAATCCTAATTACCGTGAATACTTTGTTACGCGAATTGACTAGGCGAATGACAATAAAAATCATTATTCCCTGAACAAATCTTTAACGTAGATACGACTTATTCTAGATTTAAGCCCATTTTAAAATATTCCTCATAATACAATAATTTTCAAGTTAATACTCACTATTCAATAGAGTACCACGATTATCCATCGAAGACTAATACCTCTACTATAGCATTTAAATATCCTAAACACCTCTACAAAAAATATATCGGCATCCATACGAACTAATATAAATTCAAATCTTTATGAGTACTACCACATCCTACTCTATCTAAAAATACAAATTTCCCATATAATCTTACCATCTTATTCTAAGATTCACTATCACACTACTAATATCTTATCTTCTCACAATATATATATCATAATATCACTTATCAAATAATCACAAACCTTAATCAATAACATCAATACTCTATCCATAATAAATACTCATACACTAATATTATAACAGACATAAGACCTCATTCAACATTAAATATACTAATCAATATATAAATCTACTACCTGACTCACTGAACATATCTAATGAAATAATCATACCATATTATCACATTATCCACATTAACTATAACATTAAACACAATAAATAACCTTATAATACTTACATAATACTTATAACTAATATAATACATATACAACATATAATCATATTATAAACAATCCCACATTATAAACAACATCAATAATTAACTATCGATTAATAATCCTCTAAATATATCAACACTACACTATTATGTCATGTATCATTCTATAATTAATACATATTTTAAAAAAACTTTCATCGTATTATTCATCTGCTTAAACATATTAACTATTAATATCAGAAAAACTATGAAGCATAAAACTAAAACTACATCTAATTAGTCACACGTCAATAAGATAAAAATCAAAGCTTTATATACTTCTTATATTCACTTTAAGAAAGGACACATAAAAACAATAGCCCAGCTCACAATAACAAGAACTCAAAAATAAATCTACTTAACATATAATAGGTTTTATTAAAGTTTGAAGATGACAACAAATAGCATACTCTCTGAAAAGAAATATATACATAATGCACTATATCTCTGCAGAGAATCAATACGAACATCTATCAGTAAATGATTCTATTACAACACATGCCTTTATATATTTAGATCAAGAAGAACACTCAAGATATTACATATCTACTCGCTTGTAACAAATATATTTAAACACGATCTATTTTTTAATAAGCTGTAACATACTATAAATTAATTTATTTAGTTACACATCTCATCATTACTCTATGTTCTCGCATGTTTTCAGGAATAGCACACTCCCTGCAGACATCACTGATATACACATCACCGCTAAACATATCACGCTTGATATTAACTATACTATTCCACTCATACCATCAACCAGATTAATCTACATACATCTTAAACTTATTACAACCACCCTATCTCTTTACTAGAGAATATAACTAGTAACTATTTATATTACACATTACTATATATTATCTCTAATAACATTATATATCTATAAATATAACTATCATACTCTCTAATATACTAAATCATAATTAATTATACTACATACAGAATAAATTACTAAATTATCTGTAACTATATCGTAAGTATAAAAGATAGGAATTTATCACATGCACTAATCAAAGTTATGGTAGAGCATACGAATAAATATCTATAAATAATATTCAAAAGAACATATACATATAAAATTTATATAAGTCCTACAGAGAGAGTTAATCTAAAGCACGGTTTAATAAAAATCAAATAATAACATGAAAAACAAATATATGAAACGAATTAATATAATATTGAAAAATTTATATATGAGCGCACATCAAATAATCGGTCTACTAAAAATGCTTACTAGAGACATAAAATCTATAAGAATACATCTACAATATCAAAATAAAATAAGAAATCCAGAATACCAATTCAATATGAATACATTATACCTAAATATACAAATCTCCACCACCCTACCTACCACCATTGAACATAAAAACACTAATACCAAATACCTACATGAATATATATACATATATTCCACGCAGCAGGTATATATCACATCTCTAAATTAATATATCATACAAATATAAAATCTAAAAATGATTATCTATATACATAAACTGAACACATCCCTCCAACATTCATAATTACATATACTATATATATTACTATATAATTATAATGACTTTATAAAGAACTAACTATAAGAAGTATAATAATACTGAGATTATATAACAACATAAGTAATATATAATCATATCTGATGATACTTGTAAAATACACCCTCGCTATATATAACTAACTCCATTATTAACACTCTCATACTCAACAATCTAAATAACTTCTAGTAGACATATTCACCAAATCACTGAAGAAACATTATAAATTTCCTAATCAAAGAAGGTGTGGTACACTTATTGATAACTTTAGCACAGTGGTATTACCAAAGTTGGGTGTATCATACGTACACCACGGGGGGTACGAGCAAAGTGATACTTGGGGGTAAGCCAAAGAAGTACATAGTAAATAATTAAATATTCAAAATAAATAATAAACACGATCTATACACTACACTGCATATTATATATATGTATATATAATATATATTATATATAATATTATAGAGTATATATATATAAATATATATATATATATATATAATATATATTATATATATACTATATATGTTGATCTAATATAGAATAGACTTGCATAAGTTTTATTAATCACAGAAGTGAAATATTATTCAGGACCTTAAAATCGTATATTCAATATTGAATCTGAGAGAAGTTTTTCAATTTAAGTTTAGTTATAGGTTGAATTTGTTTGAGCGGGGTTTTGAGCTTGAAAGGTATTGGGAATGCCGTCAGGTTGTGGGATTCCGAAACGTCAGCCTAATCGAGTGTGGGAATAGAAAAAAGTGGAGTGGTGAATAAGAGGGTCAGGACTAAGGAGAGTAAGAGAGAGTAAAGAGATAGGATGGGCAAAAGAGATTAGATTAGAGTGGGTTGTATGAATGTGAGAGGGATAAATGAGGATCTGAAAAGGGAAGAAGAGGGGTTAATGTTCGAAGAAAAAAGGTTGGATGTGCTAGGGTTGACAGAAACAAAGCTGAAAGGATAGAAGGAGATGGTCTTTGGAAAATTTAAGGGTATGATTTCGGGAGTGAAGTGAGGGCGAGGGAAGGGGTAGGAATAGTTATGAGGAAAGAGGTGTGGGATAAGGTAAAAGTGTGCAAATAGGTGAATTCGAGAATAATGTGGGTTAAAGTGAAATTTGGGGGGGAAATGTGGGTTTTATATGCGCGTATGCACCAGTAAATGGAGCAAGAGAGAGGGAATAAGAAGAAGATTTTGGAGTGATTGATGAAATGTTGGGAAATGTTTCGGGGTTTAAATGATGAAAATCTGTTTATTAGGGGAGATTTGAATGCAGGAGTGGGAAGAGAGAAGATGGGTAGAATTATAGGTCCATTTGGGGTAGGGGAAAGGAATGTTAATGGAGAAAGTATGTTAGAGTTATGTGTTGATAGAAGATTGATAGTTGGGAATACTTGGTTCAAAAAGAGTGAAAATCCATAAGTATACATGGAAGAGTGAGATAACGGGGGGAGGGCGTTACTGGATAATGTGTGTGATAAATAAGTAAGGATCAGAGGCAGTATTAACTAATGTAAAATTAGTTTCAGAGGGCAGGTAGGGGGTTACTGATCACTATTTGGTGTTGCTAGTTAATGGTAGGGGAGAGTAACGGTTCAGAGAAAGAAGAAAAAAGAGGAAAATAGAAGTCATAAAAGGTGAAAACATTTAGGATGAGACATTGTGTAAGGAACTGAAGTTTGGAGGGTAAAATGGAGATAGATTGGAGGACGGAGAAGAGACGGAAATTAGGATGTGGACGAGGAAAGTGGAAAGATTTTAAAGAGACAATTTGTGAAGAGGCCAGAAGGATAGTGGAGTAAAAAATGTGGGAGCAAGTAGAAGGAAAGGAAAGTGAATGGTGATGTGAGGAGTGAAAAGAGTTGGTGAAAGAAGAAAAAAGAGTTAATTGTTGAAATGGTGGTGGGATAGGAAGAGGGAAAGCTGGAGGAATATAGAGGGTTTAGAGTGGAAAAGAGGGCGGTGGAGAGGCGAAAGAGAAATGCAAATAGATGAATTGGTTAGAAAAGTGACAGAAAATTTTGAAACAGGGAACAAGATATTCTGGAAAGAAGTAAAGTAAAAAAAGAAAGAAAAGGAGTTATGGTAGAGGTTAAGGGAGGGGATGGGGAATGGATAGGAGGGGAGGAAAGGGTGGTGAGGAAAAGATGGGGGGGAATATTTTACGAGGAATTATTTTGAATGAAATCGGTGGAGAGATGATGAGGATTGTGCAAGAGTGGATGGGGGTGAAGAGGACGGTGAGGAGATATTCGAAATACAAATGGAAGTAAATTATTAGGCGTTATCTAACAGGAAAAAAAAGGAAATCACTACTCTGCGATGTATCTTCGAGTAGTGTGGAGTTGGAAATTGTTACAGATGGAGGCGTAAAGGTGTAGAGAAGGCTGTAAACAGGTTGTATAATTTATGGTTGGAAGAAGAAGAGGTTCTCAGCAGATTGGGAGATGGTTGTTTGGTTCCCTCGTTAAAGGAAAGGGATGGATGCGAGTGGTGTAATTTATAGAGTAGTATTGTCCCTTTTGGTGTAGTAGGGAAGATGTATGGGAGAATACTAATTGAGAGGGTAAGAGATTTAACGGAAGAGGAAATTGGGGGATAAGAACAAGGAGGATTTAGAATGGTAAGGGGTGTGTGATCATAGTATTCACAATGCAAGATTCGCTTTGTGGAGAAAGTCTGGTATACGAAGATGGAAAGAAAGTTGTTATTGGGTTTTTTAGATCTGAGAAAGCATATGATAGAGTGAATGAGGAGGGACTTTATGGAGTGTGCTGAAGGAACATGGAGTAAATAGAATGCTCTTAAATGCGATTAAAGCTTTTTATAGGAATAGCAGAATGTGTGTGTTTGAGAGTATTAGGAGGGGAGAGTGAGATGTTTGGAGTGGAGAGGTTGAGACAGGGATTGCGTGTAAATGTCTACCTGTGGCTTTTCAACTATTTATTGAGAGTGTTGCAGAGGTAATGATGAGATGGAGAGAGTGTGAACTGATGGATAGGGGGATTAGATCGGAATTGAAGCATGCACTATTTGCGGATGTATACTACCTGGTGCGAATGGATTCAGAATGGCTGCTGCAATTTTGGTGAAGGGAGTTTGAGAGAGTGTGTGAACAAAAGGGTCTTAAGATAAATCCAGGTAAAAGTAAAGTGTTAGTGTTTGAGGAGGAGGAAACAGATGAGGGAATGGGGTTAGAGATTAGAGTAGGAGGTGTAGTATTAGAAGAAGTAAAGGTTTTCAGATAATTAGGGATGGATTTTGGTAAGGAAGGAGGGATGAAGGAAGAGATAGATCACAGAGTAGGAGAAGGAATGAGAGCATTGAGTGGTTTGAGGGAATTATGGAAAGGGGGGATTTATCACATAAACTTAAGATAAGTATTTGAACAAAAATTTTGTTCCTAGCGGTACTATATGGGTGTGAAACATGGGGTTGAATGCTAGGTCCAAGAAAAGTTGGAAGTTTTTGAGATGAAAGGGTTGAGTGAGCGATAGTGGGGTTAGTAAAAGGCAGAGAGATTAGGAATAGGGTAATAAGAGAGAGATGTGATTGAAAGAATGGTTTGGTGAGATAGAAGCTGAGTAGGAAATGTTTAAGAGTGTTTGACCATCTGGGAGAGAAGGGAGGATGCAGAGGTGTTAGTAGATTTTGCGGAGGCCGAGGGATAGGAAGAAGAGGAATGGGAGACCAAGAAGAAGTGTGGAGTGGATGGAATAAGGAAAATGCCTGGAAGAGATGAGGATGAGGGTGGAGGAAGGTAGGTGTGTTGGTGAGAGATAGAATGGAATGGAGAGTGGGTAGGGCGAATGAAAGGAAATATGTATTTAGTGGAGCTGCACGTACACCACTACCCCTGCCTTAAGCGAATAAGTGTCTGTAAATATATAATTAATATATTAATATATATAATATATATATATATATAGTGTTAGTTAGTTCTTAGTGATATTATATTATATTATAATTTATATTATATAATATAATATTATATTAGATATATATATCTATATTATATATATATAATGATAATATTAATGTATAAAATATTATAATTATATATATATATATATTAGTATATTATTATATATATTATATATTATAATATATTATAGTTATATTTATATTATATATATAAAATAATATTATATTATATAATAATATATAATTATATATAATAATATAATTATATTACTCGCAAAATTAAATCGCACCACAAGGGTACTTGGCGAAGGAAGGGTAGAAAAGGTTGTAGAACGCGAAGACACTTTATTGGACAAGGATAATAACTTGTTGGATTCTCGCGCTATGTCCAGACATCCTGTCTATTGATAAATAGAGTGTGGGGCAAAGTGTAAGCCAAGGGTCTCAGGTAGGGTTTGAAGTTGGGCGCTGCAACACTACACTAGATGTGTGGTTACGCTATGGCGACGGCCGCGTAGGGTGTTGATTTCTGTCTCAATACCGTGTAATGACCCCCGCTCTGCAACGGATACTGCCTGACACCCTCCTAGCATGCTCCAATGAGTGGGTGCGAATGTCCTGGACAATTATTTGATCCAGTACGTCGGGTCAGTGCCTGTCCGCGTCCGGAGGAAGCTGGAGGGGTTGCAGCTGTAGAATCCGACGTTCAGGATATCCACAAATGTTCGATTGGGTTGAGATCCGAACTATATGCTGGCCACTCCAACGCCATAATTTGAACTGTCCTAAGGTAGTCTTCTCACATTGGGCCTTGTGTGTCTTGCATTGTCATGCTTAGGATGAAAGAGTCACCGATGTACGGGCATTTTGCTTACGACATATGGTTCGAGCATTGTCTGTGATTATACCTTCGGCTGTACTAGAGT
Source organism: Trachelipus rathkii (assembly GCA_015478945.1). Classification (NCBI taxonomy): domain Eukaryota; kingdom Metazoa; phylum Arthropoda; class Malacostraca; order Isopoda; family Trachelipodidae; genus Trachelipus; species Trachelipus rathkii. The sequence continues at coordinate 23,020 of JABUQX010036856.1, forward strand.
GCCTCATCGAGGATGTGCAACTCCTGTAGCCCAGTAAAGAGATGCCCTCTCATACCAAAACCGACTCACCTCCATACTGCGGCACCTGCAGCACATTGTATTGCGCGAACCTCTTCGTCGTCGGTATACCCTAGCACGCCTGTCCGAGGCTTACAGAGACACTCTTGACTCGTCCGTAAAGAGCACCTTTGCCCAATCGTCCACCGTGCCAATGGATGTGTTCTCGGGCTAATTTGTAGTCGCTGCCGTCCGATATCCGTGTGTGCGGTGGACCTATGAGGCCCGGGCCGTAATTTGTTCAGCAGAACCGTCGACGCACTGTAATGTCACTCACCCTGGTGCCGTGTACTTCCGTCAGGTGTATCTGCAGTTTCGTCCGTTGTGTGGCGCTCTCGCATGCACGCTAGACGTAGAAATCGGTTTTCAAGGGTGCCATGACCTCTGGGCCCCTACCCGTCCTCTGACGCGATCATGTGTCCAGGTTTCCTGGTACCGTTGAACGCACCCGTGCAATTCGTTGTGTGCGCTATCAAATCGCAACGTCCAACCAAGTGCCCGTACCCGTTCCCCTTCGCGTGTGACGTGTTGTTTACCTGCACGCTCTTATATATTTTGACATTTGACGCACTATCCTCTCCATGTTTATCGAAGTCGCTTCGTTACGTGAATGATCACTCGCTCGATTATACCCCGACATAACCTACCCCACCTCTCTCCGCAGGTCCTAAGTTACCGTGGGTTTATGTTTCCTAAATTTTGTCGCTGTGAACGGCCGTAATTACTTGCAGCGTAATTCTCTGTCGGAGTGTTACATAGGTTACACTGAGCTGTCGTCTGTGTTTGTGTGGGGTTTCCTGGGGTTAGGGGCCTTCCCGTCTGCGAGTGACATTTACCTTAGTGGTGCGTTATTTTTTGACAGTAGTATATATATAAATATAATATATATATATAATATATATATAGTATAATATATATAATATATATATATATATATGATATATAATATATTATATATATATATATTATATATATATTTATATGATATATATATTATAGGCCTTATAGGGGGGTACACGCTTATAATTATTTTCGTCTTAGGGTACGCGATCAAAAAAGTTTGGAAGTACGCTGCTTAGCCGAGGATATGAAAGATGTCCACTGCTTCTTCAGTATTTACTATCTCGCCTTTCGACGATACCTTCCCCTGCTTCCTCCTCTGTTTCCCGAGCACCTTCTAAATTATTGTAAAACTTTCTGCTGCGTGTGGAATATTGTTTACTACTCCCTTATAGTCTCCTAATTTACTCTCATAACCACCGTCTTCATTTTATTCATTTTTTAGACCACCTCCTCAAAACACAATATTCCAATCCCATATTTTTTCTCCCAGTCTCAGTGTAGCATATCATCAATCTCCCATTGATCAGGCCGCACCTCTTGTATGCTAAGGAGACAACCTCGGCTCCCATGTAATTGGCACTCCTTGTCTGCATCTCCTTTCACCTCCCCCATTGAGAAACATTCAAAACATAACCGTTTTCGCTAATCTCTTCCACTCTCCCACCCCCTAATGCGCGTCTGCACCATACCAGTACGTCTATATTCTCTCTCAATCACTTCCAAAAATCTCCCTTTTTCTTATAAGCACCTATATTCAATCTACTCATTTAACGCGCGGTCAAATTCGTGATTCCCTTTTTTTCTGTTTAAATGTCGTCTCGTCTTGAATCTTGTCCTGTTCCTTGAAATTGCTAAGCAAAATTTTTTTTCACTACTATCGCTTGCTATGACCTGTTGTGTGAACCCTCCTCCCTTTTCCGGCTTTTGGACCTGGCATTGGGCTGCTGAGATGTCCGTTTTCCTTTTTGCGAAGTTTATATATACTATATAATATATATATATATATATATTATTATATTATATTATAGATATAATATATACCTATATTATATATTGTATATTATATATAATATATATTATATATATTTATAGTATATATATATGTATATATATAAATATTATTATATATTATAATATATATATATATATATAGTATATATATATAAATATTATTAAATATATTATATAATATATAATATATAGTATATATACTATATATATATATATATATATAATAATAAAATATATATATATATATATAATATATATATGTATATATATATATATATATTATATATATATATATATATATATATTATATATATTATAATATATATATATATATACTATATAGTAATATATTATCTATATATATTATAATATATATATATATATATATGAATATATGTATGTATAAAATTGTTTTATGCGACCCCTAGTGTAGGGGTCGCATAAAACGTTTAATAAATAGTATCTGCTGATATTTTTTTGCTGTGATGAAGTAAATGTAGCGCATCGGTAATTAATTATAATAATGTAAAAGCCCTGTAGATAATTAATTCATCTGATATTTGACAAAGATAAAAAGACCTAATAACTATGCCAATTCCTAATTTATATTCCTTTTTATTTCCTCCTTATTAGGAGAGTAGAAGGAGGAAATATTCAAATCCTTCATTCAAGCAGTTCTCCGAAACTAATAAATTAATTATAATTATAATTATTAATTATAATTATTATTGTACGGATATAATCCTTTTATTTGCAACAACATTGGATTGGGATTTTACCTCTACCTATTATCTCTTCCAATTAAATCCCTTCCTTTTTATCATTATAGTATCTCTAATCTCCTTCTCTAAAGTTAAATAGGAAAATAAAAATTTATTTGAAATTTCCTTATATATTAAAGTAACTACTACTACTACTACTACTTACTACTACTACTATCTATACACTATACTACTACTACTACTACTACTTCTACTACTACTACTACTACTACTACTACTACTACTACTACTACTACTAGTACTACTATTACTACTACTACTATGTTACATCTCCGAGTTCGAGAAGCGTTCTTCGTTTTAAAGTATTATTTATTTCATCTTTAACAATGTAGTTAATGTAAATAAGTGATTGTGAAATCATATTTAATTTCATGTCCATATTTACAAGAATGATAAATTTATATTTGCAAAATTAAATTCTAGTGGGGGAATTTGAGAAAGAAAATTTCTATACATAATACAAAATACACACATCACACACCACACAAACACACATAACACACGACACACACACACACAGACACACATACACACAACACACACAACACACACACAACACACACACACACACACACCACACAAACACACATACACATACACACAGATATACAGTATATATATATTATATATGATATACTATATATATATATAATATATTATAGTATATTATATATATATAAATTATATTATATATATATAGTTATTATAATATAATACTATATATATATATATAAGTGTTTGTAAGATTACTAATTCTTGTAGTTTATATATTATTGAAGAATATTTTCCCTCGACGTAATATTATAAAGAAGCTAAAAGTTCGCTGTTTTTTTAAAGCAAACAATTTCGAAAAAAACATAATTTTTTTTAAAAAACAAAATCACAAACATTTGTAAATTTACACTAGTATCTACGGCTTTCGTTGATCATGTCGTCGCACGTCGTCGGACCTGACGATCGTGTGGATTTTGATGTGATCCACGGCTTTCAATTTTTTTCGGTTTGGTCTGGAGTGTCGCCCCGTTTTCTTTGTTTCTATTCTTCAAGCTTTTTTTTAGAAGGTTTACCAACGTGATTTTTGATTCTTAAGTATTTCCTGTTCATTTTGTCTTTGATGATTTTTTCTCCTTGTTTTAAATAAAGGGTTTACTGTTTTTATAAATTACTCCGTTATTTCTTTTTTCGTATTTGTATGTTTAAATACATTTGGGTGAATTTATGATTGATAAGGTGGTTTGAATTCAAACACCTTATCAATATATATCATATATAGTACATATATATATATATATATATATATAATATAATATATATATATATATAATATTATATAATATAATATATATATATATTATATATATATATATATATATATATATATATATATATATTATATAGGTATTGATAGTTTTAAGCTTTTGAAATACTGATATATATAAATATGTATATAACATATGGATCTAGATGTATATATATATATATATAATAATATATATATAATATATATATAAAGTATTAGCTGGCCCTTAATATTAAAGTTGAAATTGTTAATGGGACATCCCCAATTTGTTAGAATGGTAAACGTAATAAATGTGGTTGAAAATCGTTCCCATAAAGTCAACATTTAATGGCGTGCGCATCGCACGGGAATATTTCGCATTATAGCATGTGAATATATGTTTGTATCGTTCCTTACTCACTGCCCACCTTTTATCTTCAGGAAAATACTTCATCGTCTAATATAATAATAATAATAAATATAATATAATAATGAATATAATAATATTAATTAATAAAATAAATAATCATAATTAATAATAATAATAATAAATAATAATAATAATAATAATAATAATAGGTGTTAATTATAATCAACTAATTATTATTATTATTATTATTATTATATAGTAATATAAATAATAATAATAATAATAATAATAATAATAAATTAAAATAATATATAATAAGAAATAATAATATAATAGTAAATTGCAATAAATATCCGTTCAGTCGTTCATCTAAAACTTGCCGCTGAAGTCGAATAATCAACAAAGAGTCGATAGTGACTTGAGTCTATTGAAGTAACTTGTATTGTTATTGCTTGTATCTTATGAGTCACAAACCTCAGTGTCTAACTTCATTTTCTATTTGACAACATGATATTAGCTGTGTCGTTTTTGTTTTGCAAACATGGAAACCAGAAAAGGACTGTTTATTTTAGGTAGCTAAAGTTATTTCACATTTAAGGGTAAAAATTACCTTCTAATGGTCAGGCTTTAAGGATCCTGTTTTACAATATGCGTAAAGTGAACCTAAATTTACGCTCAAGTGCTCATCTAGTTATAAAAGAAATAGAAGTATTTTGGCAGAAAGCGCGAATCCCAACTAAAAAGTGTCAGCACAGCATTGAGAAACTGTAAGCCCAATACAAAGAATGGAAGATGCTTGTAAAGAGCTGCAAAAGGAAGTCTGAGCTTCAAAAATATCGAGAAAATAATTCCTGGATAAATAATGAACGAAATCTTTTTGATATTCGGCCCAAAGCTGGCGCTCTCAACTTATACCCATTTGAAAGAAGACATCGTCAGTTTCTCTAAATCAAGAAAGAAAGTGTAGGAGAAGGGGTCAAGATTGGTATATGATCAGTTTTGACAGAAATAAAGAAAAGAGAAAGGGCTATTCGTAAACAAGAAGAGGTGGATAGAACATTGAGGTGGCAAAAGGATAAAACAATGGGAGGTAAGCATTTTTTTTCATTCAGAATTCTTTCAACAAAGTATTTATTATATTATTTTATTACTTTTTATTATTATTATTATTATTTATTATTATATATTATTATTATTATTATTATTATTATTAATTATTTATTATATTATTATTATTATTTATTTTTATTATTAATTATTATTATTATTGATTAATTATTATTATTATTATTATATTATTATTTATTAATTATTATTTTATTATTATTATTATTTTTATTATTATTAATTATTATTATTTATTATATCAATATTGATTTATTATTATTATTATTATTATTATTATTATTATTATTATTATTATTATTATTATTATTATTATTATTATTATTATTATTATATTATTATTATTATTATATAGAAATAGACAGAATTATAAGTATAGTCAGAATTTGAGAATTATGATGTTTCAGTGTTTCTGTTCGGAAGTTAGGTGGCGTTTATAAAAACAATGAACATTCGAAATACTCTTTCACAATTTCTATTTAGTATTTTATTAATTATACTTAACTAATAAATGTTTATTTGTATTACAATTGTTATTTTCAGAGGAAACATCAATCACTGACCCTATAACAGACTATGCAAATGAAATTGAAGAACCTTCCACAAGCTATGACACTATGTTGCCTATGCATTCTGATACAAGTCTAACACATAGTCAGTGTCATACACCCACCGTTTCTAAACAAAGTAAAAGAGCCAAAGTACAGGTAATAACACCTAGGTAAGTTGCTACTCCTGATAAGTGCAAAGTCAGTGACCGTGATGCTGTTAGAATATTATCTGCCGCAGCTGAGGCCCTTGGTCATGAGTCATGACTCTACAAACATAGCTATAAACCGCAGTTCTATCTCACGCTGTCGAAAGCGTATAAGAAATGAAATAGCAGGAGACATATTTAATAAGTTCAAGGAGCATGACTTACCACATATAACGGTACACTGGGATGGAAAAATTCTGACAAATGTTACTGGCACGGAACACGTAGATAGACTTCCAGTAATTATAACTTCTGGGGTAATAGAACAATTATTAGGAGTACCAGCGATTAATTCGGGTAGTGGACAACACCAAGCTGATGCCGTATATGAGGTACTAGAAAAGTGGAACGTCAGCGAAAGAGTTGAAGCCTTTTGTTTTGATACAACTGCTACAAACACAGGTCGATTTCAAGGTGCCTGTATATTACTAGAACAAAAATTAAATAGAGATATTATGTATTTCCCATGTCGTCATCATATATATGAAATTATTTTGAAGACTGTATTTGATTCAACAGTTGGTCATTCTTTTGGTCCAGACATTTCCATATTCAAGAAATTTAAAGAAAATTGGTCCAAAATGGATAAATTAAAATTCACACCAGGTATAACTGATGAATTTGTTAAAGAAAAGATATCAAATACGCAAGATCTCCTAGATTTCTCTTTGAAAACTCTTAAAGAAAAACAAGTTCGAGAAGATTATAGAGAACTTATAGAACTTATTGCAATTTTCCTTGAATATATATCTTTCCG
>JABUQX010036856.1:35000-49761 GCA_015478945.1 Trachelipus rathkii
TATATATATAATTAGATATATATATATATAGTATATATATATATACTTTATATATATATATAATATATATATATATATATATATATATATAAATATTATATTATATATATTTATTTCTATATATATATAGATACAAAATAATATACACATATCTATATTATTTAGAGTGTTATATAGGGAGATAGATTATATATATATCAGTGGCGACTCGTGGTAGAAATGGATGGGTGTGCGATTTCACAATATATATAGATATATTTTTATATATTTAATATATATTATTATATATATATTATTATTATATATATTATTATATTATATATATTTTAGTAAATTTATATAATATAATATATATATAAAATATATATATATATATATTAATATTATATATATTATATATAATCTATATATATATATAGTATATTATATATATATATATATATATATATATATATATATAATATATATATTATATATATATATATATATATATATATATATATATATATATATTATCAGTGCGACTCGGGTTAGAAAGGATGGGTGTGCGATTCACCAATTATGATATTATTAGTAATATATAATATTATATATATAAGATATATATATTATATATCATATAATATATATATATATAATATTATAATAATAATTATATTATATATATACATTATTTATATATATATAGTATAATATATATATATATTATAATATAATATATATATATATATATATATATTATATATATATATATTATAGATATATATATTATATCGAGTGCCGGCTCGATGAGAAAGGATGGTGTGCGATTTCACAAATATATTATTACTATATTATAATATATATAATATATATATATATCTATTATATAATATATTTATATATATAATATATATTATATTATATATATATTATATATATAATATATATATATATATATATATATATCAATTAATATATCGCATTTTTTACTAAAGGTTAGCCAACTCTGGCATTATTCTACTTCGTACGGTAACACAATTACATTAAAAAAAAGTTACCTATTCCGAATACTTAAATAAAAACGAAAATAATAAAATTGCCATTACTTTATAATTAAATGTGGTAAATTTTTGAATTTGTATCTGAAGTCCGTTCTTGTCGTTTTTTGACTTGCATATTAGTCAATCACAAGATGTCAACCAGCAACCATCATACTAATATAGTCTTTCAGTTGAAGCGAACGAGGGCATTCAGTCTTTGTCCCATTGTTTCCGTATAACGGTTTATAATTCTTTTTAATCTAGAAAAGAATCTTTCAGCTTCAATAGATGACATTGGAGTAGTTATAAAATTTTAGCACTTTATGTTTCTTCAAAAGTCTGATCTGTTCCTTTTTCCATAATGTAGTTAAAGAATCAAGAGCTTCCTTTCCGAGACATAGAAATCTTCTAACAATAATAACTTCAAGTTCGATTTTGAGTCTTCAAAGAAGTTGAAAAAATGGAATAAACAGTTAGGTTTTTTAAAGCAACTTCAATACTCAGTAGCTTTTTTAATTCGTAGTAATTTGAGCATTTAACATCTCTCTTCACCTCACAAACACATACGTTCCCTCAAGTATGGTAGTCCATTAGGGTGGTCATACTCTTCTTATCTAACTAATTCTAATTGATAGTTCACTCACAGCTATGTTTATTGAGAGCTACGTCTGATTTCTTGATTTAATTTTATTATAGAAACAATCTACGTGTTGCATTATATGGCAAAAACGGTGCGCCAAAATGCAAAAGTAGGATCAGTCAATAGTCTTTGCAAACCTCCTGCTCTCGTGTTCCGCCTTGTTTGCTTTTCGTTTCGAATTTGTTTTCAACACTCTAACAATGGCTCTCTTTGTTCAAAAGCCATGTTTACAGTTCGGATGTTAAAATCCATTTTGTTTTAACAGTCTCCCAATAATTTCATCTAATACAGAGAATCTCTGAGGAGATTGTGAAAAAGGTTGGAATTAGTGATATTTTCTAAAGAACACTCCTAATATCATATAATTAATATATATATAATATATATTATATTATAGATTATATATATTATATATATATTATATATATATATATATATATTATATATATATATATATATTTATTATATATATATATATAATAATAATATATTATTATTATATAATTTATATATATATATATATATATATTATATATATTATATATATATTTATATATATATATATATTAGATTTACAGATATTACTATATATTATATATATTATATATATTATATATATATATAATATTTAATATATATATATATATTATACATATATATATATATTAATATATTTATATATATATATATATATATATATATATAATATATAATATATATTATATATATATTATATATATTATATATATATATATATAGAAAATAAGAATAATATAATAATAATATTAATAATAATTAATAATATAATAATAATATAATAATTAATAATAATTAATAATAATAATAATAATAATATAAAATAATAACAATAATAATAATATAATATATGAATAAATAATAATAATAGTAATAATAATTATAATAAATAATAATAATTAATAATGAAATAATAATAATAATAATGAATATATAATAATAATATAATAATTATATCTTTATAATAATAATAATAATAATAATAATAATAATATAATATTTTATAATTAATATTAATAAATATAATTAATAATTCTAATATCAATAATAATATGATAATAATAATTTTCCTTTAATAATTAACTGTACGACAATTTACAAGGCGAAACGCTAATCGCTCCAAAACTTGTATATTTTTTGCATCACTGCCAGGCGTATAATTTTTACAATGACTATATGGAGTAGATGACGAAAATGATTTCGCTCACCTCTCACCTTCTTTTATAAATAGAATTCCAAATAACTATATACAACTGTACGAGTATGTAATTCGAATTCATTATTCATGCATGAAGTTTCCGTTCGTTTCTGCCAGAATACAAAACAGTTCTTAAAAGTTTGCATTCCAATTATTTATCTAAAAATGAAAACATCGGTTTAATTAAGTTTGTTGATTCATTTGATGGGCTTATACATGAAGGAAGGAGCGGTCGCTCCATCAGCTATATACACGAGTCCCCACCTGATTTTATAGTATATATATATATATATATTATATATATATATATTAAATATATATATATATATATATATATATATATTATATATATATATATATATATATATATTATATAAGATATTATTATATATATAATATATTTATATATATATATTACAGTATACGTTGGAGTCTTAGCGTAATTTAAAAAATCGCATATTTTTTAAATTATTGACATTTATTGTAATATTTACGTAACATTTTATAATAAAAAATTGGACACATTGCGTTATAGATTTATAGGAACGTTATCGGTTGTTTTCATATCTTATTTCTTTTTTACGGTTTAGAAAAATATAGTAGTTATGATAAGTTTTGTTAAGATAGAACGAAGATTTTCTCATGCATACTTAACAAAGCTTACCATATCCTAACTTAATGGTGTTTAAACAGAATTTAAAACATAAAAAAAATTCGGTAGAGGAAATTTTTATATAGGAGGAGATTTGGCAACGTTTTTTAGTTCTTCTTACATCGGGGACGAAAGAATATTAAAAAAACGATTTATCGGGGGGGGGAAAAAATATAGATTTTCGTCAGATTAACCGGCTTAATCTCAATATTACCATAATAATAATACTATAATATATATATATATATATTATATATATATATATATATATATATATATATATATATATATATATATATATAATATATTAGATATATATAATATTATATTTTTTATATATATATATAGATATTATATAATATATATATATATATATATACTATTATATATATAGTTATATATAATATATATATTATATATATATATATTATTATATATATATATATATATATAGTATATATATATAAGTTATATTAATATACTATATATAATATATATACTATATAATATTGTTATATATATGTTATATGTAGATATATATATATTATATATATATTATTATAGTATATATATATATTATATTATATACACAGAGAAAAAAATCATCGTAAACTAAAATCTCGATCAGCAAAGGTATCCTCATTAATAGCCTGCGCAGATATAATTTGATTAGCCATGACTTTCCTCGACAGACGCCAATAATACTCTTAATTAAACTTCTAAATTAATTTTAATCTTTAAACAGGCGCATGATTTAAAGTTAATACATAACTGAACAAATGAACTAACTTCATATCGCGTACGAATTACTGATTTGCGACCCAACAATTGAATTTATATACAAGGCCTCCAAAACGCAGGTTTTCATTTAATTTGTATCAAAATTGAATGCTATGATTCGTCTTTATATACAAGTGTGTATTGTTGCGCCGTGTCTGCCATCTTTCTTCCATGCAAAATAATTAATCTTGCATATTCTGGTGTAAATGTCTTTATAAAAATAGTGAAAATAGACTATTACCACATATTCAACTGTTTCAGACGTGTTAACTGTGTTTCATACAGTATAATAAATAAAAAATATATTTTTTGGAAAAAATAGGCCTTAAAATGGCAATATACTCGCATACTTAGTGTTTCATTATTTCTGCACAAAAATATTTTTACGAATTTGTTTATCTTGCCCAAGTTTTTTCATTATGTAGTTATTTTACAATGATGTGTCATTAGAAAATTAGAAATAAAGAGACAGTAAGAAGCCACTTGGGCCTATCAAGATTGTCCAATGTCAAGCTAATAGAATCAATCACCAAACATGCTCATGCAAATCGACAAAGCACCCTAGGGCTTGTCAATAACTTACATAGTATACATGCCATAATTTTAAAAGCATTTAGTTTGTTTTCCCTTACTTCAAGTCTATAGGGTTAATATCATTTTCCACAAATAATTTTTTGTGGCAAGAACCAAGAAAATTCTGCAGCTAGTAACAGCTTAGAGCCATACCTAACTTAATATCTCAATTGGTCAGTAAAACTTAGGGATAATATATTATATTTATATATATATATATATTATATAATTATTATATAATATATTTAGATTATATATTAATATATATATTATATATATATTTATATGGCCACATCCCGATAGTTCTAGCATGAACTAGGAGAAACTAGAACATTCTACAGGAAAATAATAACATTTTTTGATTTCAGGAAGTAATTCATCGAGAAACTTAAAAAAAAATTATTTATTCTAATATTTATTAAACTTCTTAAATATTAGGAATATTTAGACCTGAATAGTGCACGCTCTGGATTGACCTTGAAACCTGCATTAGTCTCGAGAGCAAATGCCAAATACCGTTTTTTTAACGCTTGGAGAAAATATTTTTTTTATATCCTTTTAGGGGGTTCGAGCCAACAGAGGGACAGAGGGGGACGAAATCCCCCCGTCGTCCCCCGGTAGTCGAGAAACCCGACTCTATCATTGTTCTTGATTTACCGTGGTATTCGTCTCTGTTTTTAAAAAAAAAAATCAACATTGGACCTTTGGTACTAAGTCGGAGTAAGCAGCATCTTCGAATTGTCAAAAAACTGTTATATTTCCAACATTTGTAACAATTTTAATTTTAAAGCGTTATTTTTTATTTTTTTCTTATATTCGAACAAAAATGTGTCACTTGATTAATAAAATTATTTATATTTTCTCATGTAGCTGTTATAGTTTTCTAGTCACATGCCTGAACTTTCGGGGGATGCTGACCTATTATATATATATATATTATATAATATATATATATATATATATATATATATTATATATATTATATAATATATTATATATATATATTTATATTATAATATATAATATTATATATTATTATATATATATATATATATATATATATATATATATACTCTAAATATAGTGGAAATGGCCAGGGCAGGGCAACCAGGCCAATCGCCCTGGGCCCCGCACCTTATTAAGGCTCTCACACGCATGCAGAGCTAACAGATTTAAGCATGGTAATTGTTACCCAGTTGTCACCCCCAATATTAATGAAAATCACCAGGATATACTCTAAAAAATAAATACATGAATAGGAAAAACGAAAATTGTCGCTGTTGTTAGGAAAAAAAACTAGCCTCTCAAAGTTGTTAAAAATCCCTAGATTTTTATAAAAAAAAAAATTAAAAATTAAAAATCACAGGATATACTTTAAAAAAATAATAATGAAAATATGAAATAAAACGCTAGGAAAAAAAAAAGTCTATAAGCCTTCTCAAAATTTAAAAAGTTTCCCATAGACTTTCTTATAAAAAAAAAATAGTGGGCCTCGTGCTCGTTTTAGGCCATCCTAGTTCAGGTTCTGATAATTTGTTAATTCTACAATTAGATATTCTCTGTGAGATACCTACAAAACTTATTCATATTGACTTAAGGACCTGAAATAGACCTACCTGGATTGTATCAATATAAAAAGTCTAATGGAGTTTTAATAGCCTTTGAGAGGAATGTAGCTATATTATTCCTTAAGAGAGCGACGATTTTCGTTTTCCCTATTCTCATTATTCTTTTTTTTTTTAGAGGATATCTGTGATTTTCATAAATTGGGGTGACAGCCATCTGGGCAACAATTACCATATATATATAATATATAATATAGTATATATTATAATATAATTATATATATATAACTATATATATTATATATATATATATATATATAGATATTCATTATATACCGGTAAAGGAGGAAAACGGGTATGATGGGGTATAACGGGTAATTTTTTAACATAAGTTTTTTTAATAATTGAAGTGATTAGGAACTTCAATTGAGGTTTTTTTGTTAGAAAAAATATTATATTTAATAATTGTATTTAATTTAAATTAAATAAGTGACAAATATAACTCAAAAAAATTTCCCCCGTGTTCTGAAAATAATTTTTTAGAAACTCCAAAAATAAACTAAGGTCTGTATCTCGGCCAATTTTCAGTTTGGATTAAAATCTGACTAATACCATATACAAAAGTGTAAAAGTAAGAGTTTTGATGTAAATAATTGCACATATTCCTTTTAGTTCGTAAAATATTAATGGTGATTGGTTTTGGGGTAAAATGGGTAATTTGTGGTAAAATGAGTAATTTTATAATATAAGTATTTGCTTTAATAATTCAAGTGATTAGAAAAAATATTATATTCAATATTTGTATTTAATTGAAATTAAATAAATGACAACTATAACTCAAAAAAATTTCCCTAATAATACCAAATGTTTTTTTATTTCTGTACCTATTATTATTATTATTATTATTTTATAACTGGTATTATTAGGTATTCTATTATTATTACTATTATTATTACTAAGACATTAAGAATATAGAGACAGTAAGAAGCCACACAGGCCTGTCGAGACTGTCCCAGTCAACCCACTAACCAAACATGCTTATGCAAATTCACAAAGCCCTTAGGGATTTATTAATTTAGTGTAATTACAAAATCCACCATTTGGCCTTAGTTCAAAAACTAATGAATAAATTTACCCACAAACCATTCCCAGCTTAGCCATTTGGCTTAGTCAAAACTGTTAAATGCATATAGCTATTATATGATACCAAACCATCCACATGCATTATAACTGGTACTGTATTATTTACTATTCTTTTAGGTACCATAGGTATTATTACTGTACATACGGTACCGTACCGTATACAAGTTGTTTTTTATTATTATTATATTATTACCTACCTATCCACTATTACTATTATTATTTTTATTCATATACTTGAAATATTAATAAATAATACTGTACAATTGTAATTATTATAATTTTCAATTACTTATTTTTATTCAAGGGCAAATTACTCCATTTTTGACACTCATTTTTCAAAATTTTACTATAAATATTTTTTTTTACATTTTTCTATATTTTTGTTATGCCATAACATTTATGAATGTTTAAATTTGAAAAAAAAACATTTAAATATGGTTATAACTTGATTTTAGTTTTAAAAAATTAAAACCAAAATAAATAATTTTAGAAAAAAATTGATTTTAACAATGGTAAAAAAATATAGCTCACACATGTTATTTTCGACCCAAATTAATTTTATATCTTTAACAGTTATATTACCTTTCAGTATTAATATCAATACTACTGTTCAATCGTAAGTCCCATAATTTACAAGTACCCATTTTACCCCAAAAATTTTTTTTGAAAATTGCATTTTTCAAAAATTTGCTACAAATATTTTTCTTTACATTTTTTATATTTTCGTTATGCTATAACATTTACAAAGCTTTAAATTTGAAAATAAATATTTAAACATGGGTCTAACTTAAATATCTGATTTTTGCCACTTCAACATAAAAAAAAAAAAATCTTCAAAAAATTACCCATTTCCCCCCATTTTACGGTATATATATAATGTACAGATTTTAATACTTTATATACTTGTGTATGTTTTCTATGAAAAACCTGCCCAGGACCCCGCAAAGCCTAGGGCTGTCATTGCCGCCCAGGGCCCCGCAAAGCCTAGAGCCGCCATTGTTATATATATAATATATATATATTATATATATATATAGTATATATATTAGATATATATATATATACTATATATATAATATATTATATTTTATTATTATATATATATATATATATAATATATATAATATATATATACTACTATATATAGTCAGACAGGATAAGAAAAACAAAAATTCTTAACTCGTTATGTTTCTCTTCCTCAACACAATTGACATTTATAGAAATGCTATGGTTATACATAGTTATTGAGGCCGATCAAACTGTGCAGGTCATCGAAAAGAATTAAAATTTTTGTTTTTTCTTTCAATTGACCAGAAAAACTAAGATTTGTTTTTTACCATTTGACGACTTAAGGGGTAAAAAAAACAAAACAAAATTGAGGAAAAAAAAAAAATTTTACTTTCTAAGCTACTTTCAATGCTTCTAGCCGTTTTCCTGAGTGCTCATGTACTTTCCTGAGTGTTTTTCACCATTACCCCCCCTTTGTTCTAGTTCTTCTAGTGGCAGTCGGTTCAAAAAAATTTTCCGACTCTGAACTCGACCTCTTCAACATGACCGATCTGGACCCACCCTTTGAAATTGCTGACTCCGACCCTACTGCTTTTGAAAATTACGACTCCGACTCCACCCTCCTCAAAAATTACCGACTCCAACTATCCACCCATCTTCAAACATTACCGACTCAGGACTCCACTTCTTCAAAACTACTGACTCCCGACTCCTACTCCGACTCCCCTTACACAGGAATTTCATGAGCATTTTTCTCCCTACCCCCCCTTTGTTTAGCCTTGTCATCATTCAGCTACTTTCCAACTTTTATGCACTTTAATAAATAACACATCCAGGTTAAAAAAAAAAATGTTTTTTTTTTACCCCATTTGAAAAATTGATGGGGTAAAAAAAAATTTTTTTTTTTCAAGACATCCAATATAATTTCAAAAAAATTATTAGTTTGCCCAAGTTCCTCCATCAATATGTAATAAATCTACCAAATAAAAAAGTTAAAAAAATTAATACATTTGAAATGGTAGCAAAAGTTGTAAAAACTGTTAAAAAGGTTTTACGCCATTTTTTTAACCTGGGGATTCGACATTTGTTATCGCTGATTACTGTCAATTTAGAGCAGCCCATTTTCTTTTGGCATTTTTTATAGATAATAAAGACGGCTACCAGAATAGCCCATAAAATTCAAAAAAAATATTTTCAGGAAAGGGTGGAGGGGTTTTTTTTTTTTTTTTTACCCCCCCAACCTCAAACTTTTTTTTCCCGTCTGATTTATTATATATATATATTTTATATATTATATATATATATTATATATTATATATATAATATATATATATATATATTACTAGCAATTTTATAATCTAAATAGGTATATATCATGATATATGGACATGGTTTATATCAACTGTCTTTTAAAAAAAAAAAAATAATAATTTTTTTAACCAGAAAATCTTGAAATTTTTGTATCATTATCATTTTGCACAGTTAGCTTACCAATAAATTGTTTTTTATTATATGACTATGTTAAGTATGCATGTTTGGTCAATTATTTAAATGAACCAACTATAGAAACCACTAAGGTTTACCTAGTTGATACCATTAACACATCTAGCAACAGAAACAAAGCAGTATACTTTCAAAGAAGTATAGTCAGATGAGGAATAGTAAAGCTTGAGCAAAGTGAAATAGAAATAGCTTTGTAAGTTGTAACTGATAATGCAGCCAATATTTTAAAAATGAGAACAAGGCTATTAAAAGATGAGAATTGTGACTTGATTTACATGTGGTTCAGTTAATTAATTAATAAATTTATATTATTATTATTATTATTATATTATTATATATTATTTATTTATTATTATTATTATTGATTATTATATTTTATATTATTTATTTATTATTATTATTATTTTATTATTGTATTAACAATTACAATTTCTAAGCAGCCTTTTAGAAACAAGAAGGCTCAACACTTGTAGTCAAAGGAATTGAAAATTTAAAGAATGAATGACTTGCCATAACTCCAACTCATTATTAAGCCAGCATTATGCATCCCCATTACAGAGAAAATTATCTAAATTAGTGCAATTAATAAAATTGGGTGCAGAGTATTTAAGAACAAAGTAAATGTATGAAATGTATTTGTAGTAAATTTATGAAATTCTATTTTTAATATTTAAATATGCTTATAATAATGGATCACATAGCTTCATCAGAAACTTAAAAAGATTACAAAAAAATCATTTTTTTTAAATATAAAATAAAAGGGTAGTAGTAGTACTGTAAAGGCTCTGTATTTGATTTGTAAGTGACATGTAACATTTCTTAAGATACAAGGGGTTTGAAAAACTGCATATGATTTGCCTATTTATAAGTAAGATACCAAAGAGAATTTGGGAAATTATAGACCAGTTAGCCTAACATATCTTGTTAAAGTTTTTAAAAAGTTGCTGAAAGATTATATAGTGAAGCATAATGGTAAAATAATAATGCATGACTCTTAGCATGGTTATAGAAAAGGTATAGATTGTGTCAAATAATCCTTTTAGAACTTATGTAATACATTACTGACTGCACTGACCAAGGAAATCCAATTGATGTTATATATTTAGATTTCATCAAAGCCTTTGATAATTTTCAATATATATAATGTGTGTTCGTGTGTGCATGTATGTATGTGTGTGTGTACATGTTTATGTACACATGTACACACACATACATACACATGTACACACACACATTAAATACAGCACACACAACACACATTTTATATAATTATATATATATTAATATATAATTAGATATATTATATATATATATATTATAATAATATATAACATATATATTATATATACTATATATATATTATAATATCTATATTATATATATAGATATATATACTATATATATATATATATATTTCAGAATTTTAAATTTTTAAGAAGTAAATGAAATAATGTTGTAAAATACTTTTGGTAACTTAAACATTTCATTCTTTGCATTCACCTTGGAATCTTGTACAAGAGTAGTTTTAGTTTTTAATAGCAATCATGAAAATGTTTTACTCTACATGATAAATATTTTAAAATGTTTCTCTTCAACTGTCAGAAATGCCATTTCAGCCATCAGAACTTTCTTAAATTGTTAAACCATGCATTTAAATATTGAACATAGTTATGAGAGAAACTTTACATTCAATTGCCTACTTAGTAATAAAGGAACAGAAAAAAAAATGAATCAAGTATAAATCTACAAGTTTCTATGACTGATTATAACAGTATATCTTTGAATAATAATGAAAATAATGAAAAATATTTGAAAAATGAAGAAGAAAAAAACAATTCTTTGCTTCATAGTGCCAATTTAGATCATGGATCAGTGGATGACGATGCTTCATATTGTAATTCAAAAAGAGTTTGTGATCCTGAAAAAAATAATGAAGAAATAACAAATGATGTAGCATGCAGTGAAACATTAGAGCTTCAGAATGCAATGACGTCAAAATGATGCATTTTATAAAATTATTCAGTCTCAGTCTTCTGAGAAAGTAGTTTTCATTGAAAATCAGTCAAATAATGTGTACACTACATATCAGTTGCCTCACATTCATGAAAATTCTCTTCTAGGTAAAGCCCTATAGTCAGTCAGCAATTATTAAATAAATCTTTGAAAAGTCAGCTCTTGACAAAAATATATGACAGCTTTTACCAAAAGAATATAAGGTAAGTACAAATTCGTAAAATACATTTTTCCTATTTTAAAATTACTTACTAAAAAATTTGCTTGGAATGAATTATTTTTATAATAGTTAAAATAATTATATAATTAAAATGTCAACAGATGATTTCGTTGTTATTTCTCCATATTATAACAACACCACCCTCACCTAGTCTTCACAAAATATATAAATGGTTTAGGATAAAGCTTCTCATTAATAAAACTTAATGAACAAATAGTCCAAAAATGTTTTGAGAATTTAAAATCATAAAATAATTAATTTTCACAATAATATAATATATGATATAATATATATATATATATATAATATAATTTAATAATAATATATATATATATATTATATTATATTATAATTATATATATATATTATTTATATATATATTAATATTAATTCTGATGCAAACCATAAATAAAATTTGTACAGATTATTATTATTATAATTATTATTATATTTATATATTATATTATTATTATTATTATATATAATTATATATTATTATTATTATTATTGTTCCTATTATTTTATTATTATTATTATTATTTATTTTATATTTATATTATTATTATTATTATTATTATTATTATTATGTTTATTATTTTATATTTTTTATTATTCTGTAGTGGACATTGGAATCGAAAGCAAAAAAATGAGTCATTGAAGCAATTCAAAGTTTTGAAAAATTGTTCATTCCGAGTTATAAACCCATTATGAAATATTAGATTCAAATATACCCTAATTGATAGGCATAAATTGAGAAAATTTGATATAAATTATGATGAACGTTTTGGGAGTTGTGTGTGTAAAGGTATTGACATTCGTCCTCTAATACAAGAGTGAATTATAAGATGGTTTGGAGCTTTTTAAAAGGATGGATGATGTCGTTGGTTAAGAGATCATAGTGGTTGAGTGTCTGGATCGACCAGTGGAACCAACAAGGTGTATCAGTAAATGTATGCGAGTTTGGCATCAGAATTGCAAGAAAATATAAAAGGATGCTGTGTTTTTAGGGTTGTATGTAGACTCATGGCCCAATGGACATAAATGAAAATTGACGGATACCAGTTAAAGCCCTGCTTAAATTTTTTTTGTGATGAGCTGACTCATAACTTAGGATGTAGGTGAGGCTTCCTTTCGACTTCTCATGTTCATCTACTTGCTTTTCTGTTCCGTGTGTTGGCACACCCTCACTCCCCCAATTTTGTTAAAGGACCGTAATGATGATTTATAGATATATCATATATAATGTAATAATACATTATTATATATATATATATTATATATATCATATATAGATACTAATATATATATATATATATTTATATATATATATATAAATAATATATATTAGTATAAATATATATTATATATTTTATAATATAATAGTTATATATATATATATATTATAACGAGAAATTGTATCTTTATGAAAATTACGCCCCCAGAAAGTCGTTTGGCGTCTAACAGCTCATCTGGTCTGATTTTCCTTCCAGCAAAGATGCTAAATGGACAGTTATTTAGTAAGGCGTATTATTATGTGTGATGTGGTATTCCTATTATTATTATTATTATTAGTATTATTATTCCTAGCTGTGCCGCCTATATTTTATTTTACTTTATTATTATATTATTATAGTAATTAATTATTAGTTTTATGATTATTATTATTATTATTGATTATATTATTATTATTCTTTCTTATATCTTTCTTATCTTCTTTCTTATAATTTTCCAAGATGAGTAAGTGTGACGTGAAGAGCTCGAAAAAATGTCGAATCCTATAGGTAGTGCCACTGAACATATGCTCGTAGATAAGTCGAAAAGAAACCCAGCCTTACCGCTCCCTCCCTCAGTACCATTAATTAGTGGGAACTCATCGCAGTCAGAAAATCCACCCCTAAAGCTTCATGGGACAGAAATTGACTCTCACTATGGTAAATCGTCAATGTAAGGTTCATCCCTTGGCCCAGGTGGGTCACAACCCATACCCCCTCACAATCCCCGCCATTTCACTCCTGTTATACACCTTTCTTCTCCCCTCTCTACCAAACTACCATTTCTCTCCTTCAAACATTCCTCGTTTACGGACTCAATCCACTTTTTTTTCTGTCTCCCAGCCGTTCCCCACACACTCTCCACTATACATTCCGCTTAACCAACCCGACTATCATTCATCCTTTCCATATGACCAAACTATCTCAACATACTTTCATTTTATTCTCTCATCACCCATTTCTTCACACCACACCACTCTCTAAATAAGTTCATTCCCTCACTTTATCCAATTCTTCTTCACACCATAGCACACCCCTAGATTGGTCCATCTGAACACCATTTGAACCTTTAGATCTATACTTTCTATTTATCACAGACCATAGTCTCACTACTATACAATAACACATGTAACAACA
>JABUQX010036857.1:0-2500 GCA_015478945.1 Trachelipus rathkii
AAGAAGAGATGGTAGGTTGGGGTGGTTTGATTTATGATTTACTGCTTTAGGGGTGTGTATGTAAAGATAGCGTAGAGTGTTGTATTAAAACGTGTTTTTTTTAAAATCGTTTTTTTTTAACATGTTTTTTTTGTTTTTTTTTTGTTTCTTATTGTTTTTTATTTTTTTTTTTGTTTTTTTTTGTTTTTTTTTAAATTTCTTTAAAATTTTATATACCATTCTACTAAATATTTATTATTTACCTGTTTATATAGAAAACAGGTGTTACAGGATAATAATTAATTATATATTTAAAGTTATACGGTATACATTAAATGGTTTGAGTTGATAATATCTCAAAATTTTTCACAATGGAAGAAAACAAACACCTGTCCATTCTCTATTTACTGTTAAGGAAAATCATATATACAAAGGTAAAAGAGCACTCTGTAAATCGTGCTTCACTGAGGTGGCCAATAATGGTTCAAGGAAAGAACAACACATACCGAATTGCCAAAAAAATGCAGTGATGACATAAAAATGAAATACTTGGGAAATCAGAAAGAGAGTAAGAGTACAGGCAAAATCAGACAAAAGGAAGCAAAGTAAGAAATGCAAATACTAACAAAGCATAAACAGTAAATAAATAAGCCTTCAGGTTTGACTGTTCCTATCATTGATAATCTGATTAGTTCAATTGTCAATGTGAAGAAATAAGGTATTATATATATACTATATATATATATAATATAGTATATACTATATATATATATATATATAGTTAGTAATTATATATTTTATATATTATTATATATATATATTATAATATATATATTATATATATATATATTATATATATATATATATATATATATATATATATATAATATATATATATATATATAGTAATAAATAAAAAGGCATATTTTGTAGATACTGTAGCTGTGATTTTTTCTGAAAAATTTTCTAAGTTCCAAAATTGAACTTTTCAGAAAGTTAAGTTAGTAAAGTTTTTTTAAAGAAATTCTTTTTAGTGGCAAGCTTCTGGAATTATGCAAGATGCCAATAAATAATTTTCTTAAAAAAAAACGTAAAACTTAAAACTTAACTTTTATGAACTTAGAAATTTTTTTTGAGTATAAATTTTTTTTCAGAAAAAGTCACAGTACAGTATCTACAAATATGCCAATATTATTATATTATAGTATTTATATTAATTATATATATATATATTTACAGTATATATATAATATATATATATATTATATATATATATATAATATATATATATATATATAATATATATTATATATATATATATATAATATATATATATATATATAATATATATTATATATATATATATATATATATATATATATATATATAATACAGAATATATACTTTTTACTTTTATAAAAACATTTGCATACAAATACAATACAATATACAAGCAAATTGAAACAATATTTCATAATTTTTCTTTAGGTTCAAGCTTTTCAGAAGGTCTACAATCTGAGCAAGGAAATGCTAGATGTGGATGAAAAAGTAATGGGAGAATTGGTGAATTTTTCCAGTCAGAGGGACTTCTTCAGTATGGAATATCTCTGGGCTTCACTTTCCAACAATGTTTCGTTTGCAGCATGGTGGATTAGTTTATGTAGTCCCGAATTTCTAGACCTTCCTGCCATTCAGCTGCATGTGAGATGAAGTTTCAGCACATGCAAATATCCATTCAAAAAAAAAAAGAAACAGGCTCCAAAACATGCAGAAAAACTATTATTCATAAGTCATAACTTGAAATTGACAGAGACGGAGCAGCCAGAGCCTTCCGGTACTTTTTTCAAATTAATGTAAAAGTTGGTAGTAGTTAAACGTCATCAAATTCATCACCCTAAAACCACATACACTATCAGCCAGAGTTCTCAGTCAGGTAGCTCAGGTTTCTCTGTAATTACATTGAAGTTTGATAAAACCAAATCTAAAGACACTCTGTCCATAGCTTTGAGTCAGAGTCTGAGTTCATAGCTTTGAGTCAGAGTCAGAGTCTGACTCCTCCTTCTCTTCCACAAATATAGCATATGAGGATGAGGAATCAGATTTATCAGTAGAGGCCATGATTGGAAATAGGTCTGAGGATTCAGATGCAGAATCAGATGCAGAAGCAGTAGAACAGGAATTTAATGAGGCCCTTGATGGTTCTTTAGAAATTTAGTAATTTTAATTAGGCCTTATCATACTAGTTACTACTAACTTATGGTACTTAATATATTCTTTTTTTTGTGTAAGTAAATATACATTATAGTCATATGACTCATTTCTCATATGATCATATTCATTTCATGTACATTTCTTCAGTTTGTTTATGTTAGAGTGCGAGTGTTGCATGTCTGCTCCGATATGGCTTAATGATGTGTTGTAGCACTTTTGTCTACTCGATAATTTAGATGGATGTTGGTCGTGGGCAGACTTTGATGGATTAGGAGTTTAGTTGCTGTTTGCATCATTGTAAATGTTCGGT
>JABUQX010036857.1:7500-15000 GCA_015478945.1 Trachelipus rathkii
TTTATAATACAATAGTCATTACTGTTCACATAACACTTCTGTTCGAGATATGTGATATCGTCATTTGCTTGCATTTGCAGGAATAACCTTTGATTTTTCTAAAGCGTTGGAATGATAACATTTAATATTTTCAAATCTCGTTTGTCTTTTTATGATCATCAACTAAAATATATTGTTTGCTATTTTTATTTTATAACTTTTATTTTACATTTATACTTTGTGTTTAATTTTATTATTTTAATTTTTATTTATTTATTTTTTTTTATTTTTTTTATTTTTTTTAAATTTTTATGCTTTTCATGTTTATAACTTATTAAAATTTTTTCATTTTTACATACCTTAAAGTAGTATTAATCAGTATATATCATACTGTATCAGCAACCCTTCGCGACCTTCATGATCTATTTGATTATTGATCTATTGATCTTATTGATTATTGATCTATTGATTCAAGTCATCTTTTTTATTAAAATACATGGTTTGGGTGGTTAATTTTTGGTTTTGTTTCTTTAAACATTATGTTTTTACTATAAAAAATTTATTTATTTTGTTTTATTTGCTTTAAACATTTTCTTTTTACTAAAAATTTATTCTTTTTACGTTTATAACTTAAAAAAATTAACATTTTTACATACCTTAAAGCAGTAAATCAGTAAATCAGTAAATCAAACAGCCCTCCATACCCTCCTACCCATCAGTGATCTATTGATCTATTGATCTTTTGATATATTGATCTATTGATCTATTGATTCAAGTCATATTTTGTATAACATAACACAAAAACTTTTATTTATTTTTGTCTTGTTTCTTTAAACATTTGTTTTTACTAAAAAATTTATTCTTTTTATGTTTATAACTTAAAAATTTATGATTTTTTAATACTTAAGAAGTAAATCAGTAATAGTAAAACAGCCTCCATACCCCTAACCTTTCCATGATCTATTTGATCTAATTGATCTATTAGTCTATTGATCTATTGATCTATTGATTCAAGTCATATTTTGTATAACATAACACAAAACTTTTATTTATTTTTGTTTTGTTTCTTTAAACATTTTGTTTTTACTAAAATTTTTTATGTTTTAATGTTTTATAACTTAAAAAAATTTGCATTTTCACATACCTATCAGTAAATCAGTAAAAACAGTAAATCAAACAGCCCTCCAACCCTCCTATCCATCAGTGATCTATTGATTCTATTGATTAATTGATCTATTGTCTATTGTACTGTTGATTCAAGTCTCATATTTTGTATAACATAAGACAAAACTTTTATTTATTTTTTGTTTTTTTCTTTAAAGTATTTTGTTTTTACTAAAAAAATTAATTCTTTTTGGGTAATAACTTTAAAATTGCATTTTTACATAATTAAATAGGCTAGTTAATTCAGTTAAAGTCAGTAATCAAGTAAAAATCAAAATTACCTACCAGCACCTCGGGCTACCATCCATGATCTATTGATCTATTGATCTATTGATCTATTGATTCAAGTCATATTTTTGGATAACATAACAAAAAGTGTTTATTTATTTTTGTTTTGTTTTCTGTAAAATATTTTCTGAAGGCGGATGGAATTATTCGTTCATGTTTATAACTTTACTCTTTGCATTTTTTACATACTTAAGCAAGTAAATATAAATCAGTAATCAAAGTACATTTCCATCCTCCTACCTTCATGATCTATTGATTTTATCTACTTGATCTATTGAATCTATTGATTTCAGTCATATTTTGTAACATAACACACAAACTTTTATTTATTTTGTTTTGTTTCTTTTAAACTTTGTTTTTAAATTAAATTTATTCTTTTTATTTTATATTAAGCAAAATTGCATTTTTAATCATACTTAAAGTCAGTAATCAGTAATCAGTAATCGGGCAAATCAGTAAATCAGTAAATCAACACCCACATATCTCTACCATCGTGTCTATTGATCTATTGTCTTTGATCATTGATCTCTTGATCATTTGATTCAAGTCATATTTGTATAACATAAACAAAACTTTCATTTCAGATGTTTTATTAACTTTTTAATTTTTGTTCTTTACTAAAAAATTTATTCTTTTTTATGTTTATAACTAAAATTTACAAAGTTTCATACTTAAAAGCAGTAATCAGTAAATCAGTAATCAAAGTACCATTCCACCTCCTACCTTCCTGATCTAATTGATCTATGAGTCTATTGTCTTATTGATTATGGTCATGTTTTGTATAACTAACACATTACAAGACTTTTTACTTATTTTGTTTTGGTTTCTTTAAAACATTTCTGTTTTTACTAAAAATTTATTCTTTTTTATGTTTATAACTTTAAAAATTTGTGCATTTTTACAATACTTAAGGCCGAGTAAATCAGTAAATAGTAATAGTAGAGAGTAAACTCAGTAAATCAGTAAATCAACTACCATCCAACTACTCCTACCCTTCCATGATCTATTGATCTATTGATCTATTGATCTTTTGATCCAAGTCATATATTGTATAACATAACACAAAATTTTATTTTTTTTGTTTTGTTTCTTTAAATATTTTTGTTTTTTAACTAAAAAAATTCTATTCTTTTTATGTTTTAAACTTTAAAAATTTGCATTTTTACATCCCTAAAGCAGTAAATCAGGTAATCAGTAAAGCAGTAAATCAGTAATCAGTAAATATGTAAAGTCTGCATATCTGTCCATCATGATCTATTGATCTATTGAATCTATTGATTTATTGATCTATTGATTCAAGTCATATTTTGTATAACATAACACAAAAACTTTTATTTATTTTGTTTTGTTTTCTTTAAACATTATGTTTTTACTATAAAAATTTATTTATTTTGTTTTATTTGCTTTAAAACATTTTGTTTTTACTAAAAAAATTAATCTTTTTTATATGTTTATAACTTAAAAAATTTGCATGTTTACATACCTTAAAGCAGTAAATCAGTAAATCAGTAAATCAGTAAAGCAGTAAATCAGTAAATTCATAAATAAACTACCTCTTCCAATTCACTCCTTAACCCCATACCATGATCTATTGATTATTTGTCTAATTGATCTATTGTTCCAATCATATTTTGTATAACATACAAATAACTTTTATTTATTTTGTTTGTTTTCTTTAAACATTTTGTTTTTTACTATACAAATTTATTTTATTTGTTTATTTTTACTTGATTAATTTATTTATTTTTGTTTGTAATTTTCTGAACTTTTTGTTGTCTAACAAGTTTATTCTTTTTTATGTTTTAATAGACTTATAAAATTTATGCATTTTATACATACATTAAAGCAGTAAAATCAGGTAAATCAGATAAATCAAAATGCCAATCCTAACCCATTCGTGATCATTGGATCTATTTGATCTATTGATCTATTTGAATCTATTGAATTCAAGTCTATTTTGTTAGACATATTAAAATCTTTTTATTTATTTTTTTGTTTATAACTTAAAATATTTGCATTTTTACTTGTACCTATTAAGCAGTATCAGTAAATTTCAGGTAAATCAACTATCTCCAACTACCTCCTAACCTTCATGATCTATTGATCTATTGATCTATTGAGTATTTGATCTATTGATACTATTGATTTAAATGTCATATTATACAGATAATCTTTTTGTATAACATAACATAAAAATAAATTCTTATGCTGTAGCTATTGTTGTTGAAATTGTCGCGTTTGTTGTTGCATTTGTTGCAGTTTTGTTGTGTTGTTGTTGTTGTGAAATGTAGCGTTTGTTGTTGCATTTGTTGCAGTTGTTGATGTTGTTGTTTGTTGAAATGTTACGTTTGTTTGTTGTCTGTTGTTGTTGTTGTGTGATGTTGTTGTTGAAGATGCTGCTTGTTGTTGTTGTTGTTTGTTGGTTGTTGTTTTGTTGTTGTTGTTTGTTGTTGTTGCTTGGTTGTTGTGTTTTTGGTGTTGTTGTGGTTTGTTCGTTGTTGTTGTGTTCGTTGTTGTTGTTGTTTGTGTTGTTGTTGTTTGTTGGTTAAATTATATCTAGTTTACGTTCAGTTAAATGGGAAAATCAGTACAACACTTTTTTCAAACTATCTCTAATAATTTAATGTGTAATTTGGATTAACATTGGTATATTGAAAACTAAACAAAAATACATTATTTCATCTAACCTAACAGCCATACTGCATTCTTTAACAATGTAACTAAAATTAAATAGTTTCACTTTATCAGCATGAATGACGGCATTAGCAAATCTCATCTTTACTATACACATCGAAGCTCAAAATATTTTATTTAAGTTATTATTTTATTATTATTTATTATTATTATTATTTCATTATTATTATTATATTATTATTATGTGATCATTATTATTATTTATTATTATACTTATTATTATTTTATTATAGTCACTATATATGTTAATGAACATGAACGAAACCTAACACATCCATATACACATAGCATCGACGCTCACAACTATTCACACACCAAACACACAGCACACACATACACAGATTTATATGACAACTTTACTTAATACATTGAGCCATGCAATCATGTCTAACTTCACCGGATCATGGACTTGCTATTTCCAAGATGTTATGCCAATGTGTAACATTTTCTAAGCGTCGTTGGAAGATATTTATATTCTTTTCACTTTTTAATATAACAACTTTCGTTTTGGTTAATGTATTTTCTTTTCGTTTCTATTTATATCTTTTATTTATTTTTGTTAAAAGTTTAGATATTTAATTTATTTATTTTGAGCCTGATCAAGGGTTTTACCCCCAAAAGTTTTTTTTTTATTCCTAGAAGGTTTTAAATAATCGATAGATCATTTTTTGATGGTTTCAATCGATTTATCGATGTTTTTTTTTACCCCCCCTATATCGATGTTTAAATCATCTTTCTACGTGCTCTGGTTGGCACTGAAAATATAATCGAAAGAAAATTATTAATAAACATTTGTTTCGATATATCGCGTAGTTACTGCTATATTGGAGGAACCTGGAATCCTAGAAACCGGAACCTGGTAACTGGAACTGATATATATAGTATAATATATATATTATATATATATATAAATTATATATATAAATCGGATGTGCTCGAGCGCGAACAGAAAGGGCGTGGTTTTCAAGTTGAATGTTATGCTATTTGGTCAACTATGGTATAGTATGGCTAAGCTCACTCGCTATGTACTAATAGGATGTCATGTATCGGGTTCTAACGTGATTGAGAGCGTTATATTGTTGAAAGCGTGATTATGTTTATTTGTCAGCGTCTTAGTACGCATATATATATATATATATACCCCGGTTTTTCTCATCCATAAATTGCTGGGAATAAAAATTTATACCGGATGAATGAATGAGTCACAGGAGATTTTACTCTCCATAGCGGGATTCAAACATTGACCTCCGCGTCGCAGAGTTATCAATAGCCGGATGCTCTAACCACTAGGCCATGAATGAGTCACAGGAGATTTTACTCTCCATCAGCGGGATGAACATTGGACTACGCGTCGCATAGTGTTAAAAATAACCGGATGCTCTAACCACTAGCATCCACGTCCCCAAAAAAGAACGCTTCAAGCGTAGTTTTTAAAGCACCCGGTTTTCTCATCCCATAATTGCTGAGTACTCAAAGGCATGTTAAATTTAAATGAATGAGTGCAAAGGAGATTTTACTCTCCTCAGCGGGATTCGAAATTGACCCTCCGGTCGCAGAGTTATCCCATAGCCGATGCTTTCTAACCCTAGGCCATCCAACGTCCCCAAAAAAGAACGCTTCAAACGTAGTTTTTAAAGCACCCGGTTTTCTCATCCCATAAATGCTGAGTACTCAAAGGCCTGGAAATAGGAAATAGGAAGCTCTTCTGGAAGGAAGCGCGAAAGGTTAAGAATGAGAATAAGGGGAATCTGCTTAGAATAATGAATAGGGAGGTGCTTTTGTAAATGATGAATGGATGTGAGGGGAGTGTGGAAGAACACTTCGAAAATCTGCACAATATTAACAGTAATGATGAGGTGTTAGTGAATGTGTGTGGTTTTGATGGTGCAAGAAGGAATAGGTATTTTGGGGATGAGGTTATTAGTAAGGAGGAGGTAATGGGTAGGGTGAGAAAGTTGAAGATGGTAAATCTGCAGGTATAGATGAAATTACTAGTGAAATGTCAGAGCGGAAGGCGAGATGGTGGATTGATTGGATTGGAAGTTTGTTGTAAATAAGCGTTTTATGGAGGGTATTAGGTTCAAGGGATTGGAGGAGAGCGGTAATAGTAACCTTGTAAAGGGTAAGGAGAAAAGGGGAACTGTAGAAATTAATGGGGAATTAGTTCTTTGAGTGTTGTAGGGAAGGTATATGCTGGTATTTTGGTCGAAGAGTGCGTCGAGTGACTTGAGGGACTGACTGGTGAGAACAAGGTGCGTTTAGGAGTGGTGAGGATGTGTGGATGATCAAATCTTTTTTACATTGAAAAATATTGAGAAAATGAGGGAGAAGAAAGAATAAATATATTTAGGTTTTAATGGATTTGCAACAGGCGTTATGATAGAGTTCATAGGAAGTTTTTTTTTTTTTTGGCAGGTATAGTGTATATGGTGTTGGTGGTAGCTTCTGAATGGAATCAAAAGTATGTATGACGATAGTGAACGTGTGTAAGAATAAATGGTGTCAAAAGTGATTGGTTTAATATTAATAGCGGAGTGAAACAGGGTTGTGTTATGTCTCCTTGGTTATTCAATTTGTATATGGATGGGGTTATGAAAGAATTACGAGGTTTGGGGGTGGCAGGAAATGGTTGTTAGAATGATGGAGAATGGAGGGAGTGGAGGGTGCCCTACGCTACTTGTAATGCGGATGATTTGGTTCGTGGTGGCGAGTTATGAGAGAGTTTGGAGAGGATTGGTGGGGAGATTTGCAGGGTAAATGGTAAAGGAGGGGTCTAAAGTAAACCGTAGATAAGAGTAGGTTTGGTTGTGAGTGAGACAGTCTCAGTGTGGAAGTTATGTTAGCATGACTGAGCAGCTTGGAGCAAAGTGTCTGAGTTTAAATATTTAGGATATATGTTGAATGAAAAGGGAACGGATGATGCAGAGTGTAGTAGGAAAGTTGTGAATGGCAGGAAGGTGGCTGGGCAATTAAATGTTGGTGAATGTAAGGGACTAGTCTTGGAGTGCGCTAGAGTCTTAATGAGGGCAAAATGTTGTTACTGTGTTTTAATTGTATGGTAGTGAGACTATGGTCTGGAATAAGAAAGTTGTCTAAAGTTCAATTGTTCAGATGGACAATCTTAGGGGAATGTTAGGTGTGAAAAGAATTAATAAAGTGAGGAATTAAAACGTATTAGAGAGTCGTGTGGTGTGAAGAAGGGTAATGAGAGAATAAATGAAAGTATGTTGAGATGGTTTGGTCCTGTGGAAAGATGAATGATAGTCGGTTTGGTTAAGCGGATGTAATAGTGGAGAGTGTGTTTGTAACCGACGGCTTGGGAGACGAAGAGAAAGTGGATTGAGTCGTGAACGATGTCTGAAGGAGAGAAATGTG
>JABUQX010036857.1:17500-35753 GCA_015478945.1 Trachelipus rathkii
TTTGATTTCTGATTTACCTGATTTACTGCTTTAACTTTTCTGAATTTACTATTTTAAGGTATGTAAAAATGCAAAAATTTTTAAGTATTAAATAAAAAGAATAATTTTTTTTAGTAAAAACAAAATGTTTAAAGCAAATAAAACAAAATAAATAAATTTTTATAGTAAAAACAAAATGTTTAAAGAAACAAAACAAAATAAATAAAAGTTTTTGTGTTATGTTATACAAAATATGACTTGAATCAATAGATCAATAGAGCAATAGATCAATAGATCAATAGATCATGGATGGACAGGAGGATAGAGTGGGTGGTTTGATTTACTGATTTACTGATTTACTGCTTTACTGATTTACTGATTTACTGATTTACTGCTTTAAGGTATGTAAAAATGCAAATTTTTAAAGAATAATTTTTTTTAGTAAAAACAAAATATTTAAAGAAACAAAACAAAATAAATAAAAGTTTTTGTGTATGTTATACAAAAAATATGACTTGAATAATAGATCAATAGATCAAGTATGGACAGGAGGGTGGATCATGGAAGGGTAGGAGGGTAGTTGGATGATAGTTTTGATTTACTGATTTACTGATTATCTGCTTGGTAGCTTGTTATTTACTGATTTACTGATTTTACTGCTTTAAGGTATGTAAAAATGCAAATTTTTAAAGTTATAAACATAAAAAGAATAATTTTTTTAGTAAAAACAAAATGTTTAAAGAAACAAAACAAAATAAGTAAAAGTTTTGTGTTATGTTATACAAAACATGACATGAATCAATAGATCAATAGATCAATAGATCAAAGTAGATTCATGTGAAGGGTAGGAGGGTTGGAATGGGTACTTTGATTTCTGATTTTACTGATTTACCTGCTTTAGAGGTATGTAAAATGTAGATTTTTAAGTTTTAACATAAAAAAGAATAAAATTTTTAGTAAAAAAAAATGTTAAAGAACAAAACAAAATAAATAAAAGTTTTGTGTTATTTTATACAAAATCAATAGATCATAGATCAATAGATCAATAGATCAATAGATCAATAGATCATAGATCACGAATGGGTAGGAGGATATAGTGGGTTGGTTTGATTTAACTGATTTCCTGATTACTGCTTTACTGAATTTACTGATTTACTGCTTTAAGGTATGTAAAAATGCAATTTTTTTAAGTTATAAACATAAAAAGAATAAATTTTTATGTAAAAACAAAAATGTTTAAAGAAACAAAACAAAATAAATAAAAGTTTTTTCGGTGTTATTTTAATACAATATGACTTGAATCAATAGATCAATAGATCAATAGATCAATAGATCAATAGATCATGGAAGGGTAGGAGGATGGAATGGGTACTTTGATTTACTGATTTACTGATTTACTGCTTTAAGGTATGTAAAAATGCAAATTTTTAAAGTTATAAACATAAAAAGAATAAATTTTTTTTTAGTAAAAACAAAATGTTTAAAGAAACAAAAAAAAATAAATAAAAGTTTTTGTGTTATGTTATACAAAATATGACTTGAATCAATAGATCAATAGATCAATAGATCAATAGATCATGGAAGGGTAGGAGGGTGGCTGGTAGGTATTTTGATTTACTGATTTACTGATTTACTGATTTACTGATTTACTGATTTACTGCTTTAAGGTATGTAAAAATGCAAATTTTTAAAGTTATAAACATAAAAGAATAATTTTTTTAGTAAAAACAAAATATTTAAAGAAACAAAACAAAAATAAATAAAAGTTTTGTGTTATGTTATACAAAATTGCTTTGAATTCAAGACAATAGATCAATAGATTATAGATGGGCAGGATAGATCACTGATGGGTAGGAGGGTATGGAGGGCTGTTTGATTTACTGTTTTACTGATTTACTGCTTTAAGGTATGTAAAAATGCAAATTTTTTAAGTTATAAACATGAAAAGCATAAAATTTTAGTAAAAACAAAATGTTTAAAGAAACAAAACAAAAATAAATAAAAGTTTTGTGTTATGTTATACAAAATATGACTTGAATCAATAGATCAATAGATCAATAGATCAATAGATCATGGAAGGGTAGGTGGGTATGGAGGGCTGTTTGATTTACTGATTTACTGATTTACTGCTTTAAGGTATGTAAAAATGTTAAATTTTTTAAGTTATAAACATAAAAAGAATAAATTTTTTAGTAAAAACAAATGTTTAAAGAAACAAGACAAAAATAAATAAAAAGTTTTTGTGTTATGTTATACAAATATGACTTGAATCATGAGGTCAGGACTAGATCAATAGATCAATGATCAATAAGATCACTGATGGGTAGGAGGGTATGGAGGGCTGTTTGATTTACTGATTTACTGATTTACTGCTTTAAGGTATGTAAAAATGTTAATTTTTTTAAGTTATAAACATAAAAAGAATAAATTTTTAGTAAAAACAAAATGTTTAAAGCAAATAAAACAAAATAAATAAATTTTTATAGTAAAAACATAATGTTTAAAGAAACAAAACAAAAATAAATAAAAGTTTTTGTGTTATGTTATATCAAAATATGCTTGAATCAATAGATCAATGTTTAGATATAGATCAATTAGATGAATTAGATTAAGTAGATCAATAGATCATGGAAGGGTAGGAGGGTGGCTGGATACAGTTTGATTTACTGATTTACTACTTTAAGGTATGTAAAAATGAAAAAAAATTTAAGTTATAAACATGAAAAGCATAAAAATTTAAAAAAAATAAAAAAAAATAAAAAAAATAAATAATAAATAAAATATTAAAATTAAACACAAAGTATAAATGTAAAATAAAAGTTATAAAATAAAAATAGCAAACAATATATTTTAGTTGATGATCATAAAAAGAAAACGAGATTTTGAAAATATAAATGTTAGTCTTCAACGTTTAGAAAATAAAGGTTATCTCTGCAAGATGCAATGCAATTGACGATATGCACATGATAGAACAGAAGTAGTTATGTGAACAGTAATGATATTGTATTATTAAACGATATGTTTATAGCTAGACATCAGCACGGCTCAGCACCGGTGCCACTATCAACTTAATCTTCTCACTACTCCTTCATCATTCTTCCATTCTTTCTTCTGGTGTGTTGGCTTCTTTCTTCTCTTCCTTTCTTCTTCTTCTCTCCTTCACTGTTTTTGCTTCCATGCATTCTCTATCTTTTTTTTTCAACTAGGGACCCTTCGGGGTCTCTGGATCCGAACCACTCCAACTCGTCTAAGACTCTGGTCCTCTACCCAAGCATCCAAGTTTCAGTATTCTGCGATTAATTTAAACCTTTCTAGGAAATCAAAACCCCATTTGGGGGACTCCGCACCTTTTTTGGGTAAAACTTTGAGTTCAGGGCCAAAACTTGAGTCGGTCGGTTTACAGACTTTAATTCGGTCTAACGACTTAAACCTAACCCTTGGAACGTTCAAGCTTTGAAAAACCGGATGTTGCAAATTATTTTCAAGTTTTGCTTTCGACGTGCAGGGTGCGCAATGGAAAAATCCCAAAATGCTCCGGAGTTGGGGATCTCTTTGCTTTGAATTATAGAGCAAAACTGCTAAAAAAGTAGCTAGAAATCAATACAAAAAAGGTCAAGGTCAAATCCTTGGATGGGGTAAAAAAGATCAGGGTGGGGTAAAACAGGCCACTTTTGGGGTAAAACAGGCCGGTTGCGGATTTGTAGCGGTAGTTTGTGCCCCTAGTACTACTTATATATAATATATATATATTATATATATTTATAAATATATTATATAATATTTATTATATATTTATATATAATTATATATATATTAATATTATATATATATATATATATAATATATACATATATTATATATATTATATATATAATATATATATATAATAATATTATATACTTATATATAATATAATATATATATATATATATAGGTATATATATATAATAAAAATTTCATATATATATATATATATATATGTATATATATATATATATATATATATAAATATATATATCTGGTATACTTATGTTCTTTGATGTAACTAAGAAGAAAATGATGCCTAAAACATGAAAAAATAAGAAGGGGTGCAAACCCTTATTTTAGGTTTTAAGTGGTTTCTGCTGAACAAAATGGTTTCATGCTTGAAACCTTATTAATTAATTTACAACCAAACATGATGGTGTGATTTTTAAAAAAATAAGATAATTTAAACCAATAGTTTGCTACTACGAGCTGGAGTACAGTACATGGCTTATTTTTTTCGCACCAAATGCTGCAAAGTTGAGTCTTTTAATTTCGTTAATATTCAATATTTTTTAATGAGACTTGCTCTGGGGATTTATTACTATGTACAATTTATTAATATGTTTTTAAATTTTAAATTCAAACCTTTTAAATGGGTGTATCAGAAAAACTTGAATAGCTCCAAAACATGATTTAGAATGGTAATATTTTTATACCGTTTATTTGGACAATTGAAATCAAAGTCTGGAGCCACTGGCGATTCAAAATATCCCATAATAAGATAGTTACAACAATTAGAAATTGCTATAATTTTCCATTGTAATTACATAAGAAAGAGAGTTAATCAATTTTCGGAGTAATGCTAATGTTTTACTTTAAGTATTCAGTTTTACTTCAAATTAACGTTAAATGCTGCGATTTTTTGGGTTTATTATTTGCGATTATTGAGCCATTTTATATACAATCGTTGCGTAAAAGCTTAGATGGCCTACAAAGAAGCATGGGGATTTATCTGTAATTGATTGGGGAGCTCGAGATATTTTTTCCTCGCTTTCAGATACGCCTCAGTTATATAAGGGTCTCAAATTCGTCTGTCATCGGATCTCTGTTTTCTTCTCCACCCTCTCTTTTGGGACTACGAGTGTGAGCTAGAGACTGTAAGGAGGCTTATAAAATTCTGCTTTCGCATACTTTCCTCGATATAACGCCCTTCGACGGGCTACTTAATCTCTTTGCGAACGAGCACGTTCTCTCTGATAGGGATCGTAATTTTCAGATCGGGCACTATTTGGTCTCTTTTATTATGGATCAAGTGGGACCAACGGCAGTGCCGTGAGAATTGACTCTCTCATCTCCCTCCAAACTTTGCGCGCTCGCCCTCGTGACAAAGAAAGATGTCTTCGTCTCCACATGATAACTGTGTGTTTGAAACTATTGGACAGGCTCAAGGATCACTCGTTATGGTGCGTTATCCTTCTTTCCTCTTCAACATATAGATTTATGTGAACTCATTGCCTCTTCTCTTCCCCTGCAATATTCAATCTTCCCTCTATTTAAGTCCCGCGTGTGGACCACCTGAGGGAGTTGCTTTAGGGCAAGGGACAGAGTGGGTTTACTTCCATTTATTTTATTTTTGTTTTTCTTTTAATTAATATTCTTATTTTAGTTTTTTAACTATTTTTTTTTTTGCACTCCCTCCTTTTGAAAAAGGGCCCTGCCGTGAGTGGTGGTAATATATATTATAATATATATATATTATATATAGGTATATTATATATATACTATTATATATATATATATATATGATATGCTTATATATCATATTATGTTATATTAGCTATTATATACTCTATATGATGATTTCTTTGGATTGTTAGAGTTCCGACGTTGTGCGACCCTGAGGGAGTTGCTTTAGGCAAGAGGGACAGGGTGGGTTTACATTCCTATATATAAATTTGTAATTTTTGTTGTTCGTTTTATTATATTCTTTATTGTGTTTTATCTATTTTTTTTTTTGCGCCTATAATCAATTCCGACCTTTTTGTAACAACGAGGCCTGCCGGTCGGGATAGGTGGTAATATACTATTATATGATGATGTATGGTATATACTACTATACCTATATATTTGGAGTATATACTTTAGGAAACTTCATATATATCGTTATATATTATAATAATCATATAAAATATTAATATATAATATATAGTATATATTATAATAGATATAATATATATAGTTTTATTGTGCATTTTTAAATTGTATGAAACGGATCAACCATAGAGAGAGTTTTGATTATTTTATTAAACTATTTGTGGGCGAATTTACACTGTGGAGGGATAGAATGACTTTCACTACTATTTCATTCAATGGCTCATATATATTGGTATATATCAAATTAACTCAATATACTAATATACAAGTTATATTCATAACAATATATATATAAATAAATGGCTCTCTAGATATATATTATATTTATTTATTATTTATTATTATTTTTATTTTAATTCTATATTTAATTTATATATTATTATGAATATTATTATTATTATATTATTATTATATTGGATTATTATTTAAGTTAATATATTATTAGTAGTATTAGTATATATACTATATATATATATATATTATAATTATTATTATATTTTAATTATAATTATATATTATATATTATTTTAAGTAAGGCAAGAGAGAGAATGTAGAGAGAGAGAGAGAGAATTATTGAATGAGAAGTAGAGGAGTTATTTAAATTATTCTACATAACTTTCTAATGGAGGACCATTGAGGTCGGTCATCATTTCAAATATTTTTAAAATAAAATCTTAATTTGTTTCTCCTTTTAATATTTAATTTTATTTTTTTCTTAATTGTTTTACCTGAAAATTCAAAATGGAAACATGATATTGTTGGTTGATTAAAAGGTATCTTTATACTTTATGTGGGCATGAGAATACCCGATGTCATTGTAAAATGGTACAATATATAAAAATATTATATTAATTCCTTTATTTTTTCATTTAGCAGGGAGAATACTGTAAACCTTTATGCAATTTAGGTTTTATTTAGTTTATATTGAGTTGGGGTTGAAAACTGGAGGAAAGTTTTATTTTATTATGATAGCTTTATTCATTATTGATTTCAATTTTTTTTTTGAAATAATTCAGTAAGCTTTAGATAAGGGTGTAGTGTTAGTGGTATGGGTTGAGGTTGGTTATAGTATAAGATATATTATGATATAGTATTAGGTAAGAGAGATTATAGGTTAGGTTTAGGGACTGAGAGATAATGACTCGATCAATAACGGTTATAGTGAGTGCTGGTGCGGTCAAATATAATGCTGAAATAAATATATTACCATTGCGTGAAGCCATTTTACTAGTTTTGGCCTTAAATTTTATAGTTAAGGTTTAGAATTTTCATTTGCATTTAGGCATTCAGATATTTATAAAGCTTTTATATTTCATACCTGATAATTACAAAATGTATTGTTCTAATTTATTAGTTATTGCATATGGTATATAGAAGTTAATTACATTCCATCATACAATACTTATCATTCAATTACAATATTACATCATCATTCATCTCACATCATCATCATTACTAATTACAATTCATCTATTAATTTAATGGATTAATTATCAATCTTTCAATAGTCTAAGGCTATATTATTACCGTGATTTGGGTCAACATTTTTTCATTAGCCTTGTAGTAAATGCTATTAAAGGGGTTATGTTTTTAAGAAGATTGATCGTAATACCTCACCTATGAAACTGTTGGTGCTATATTCATCACTTATATTATTGATGAACGTGAATCTTGCTCGTAGAACGTAGGTTTATAGTTATATCACTGCCTTCAGTCGTTAGGGGGGGCAGCCACTTTCATCTTAAGTTTGTTATATTATTTTCAGTTCACCTTTATATATGGGTAGTTAAGATATAGGTCGTAATCCCGTGAAATGGTATACTTATAGGTGGTTCAGCTTATTCAACCTTACGTTCACCATTTATAGGGGGTGCTATGCAAGGCCCGTCAAAGTTTATTAGGATTTTCTTTAAGGTGTAGTGCTTTAGAGAATTACGTGTCCACTACATCCATCATGTTTTTACTATATTTAATTGTAGTATTTTGAGAGTTGGGGGGTTAGTTTTGGAGTATTTAGAGGGATGCCGCAAGCGTCTATTGATTCTCTTTATTTTTTATATATATTCTTTCGAAATATATTATTTGTTTTAATTTAAATGATACTACAACTCATTACTAACCTCAAGTTCCTCCAAGTTTGCGCAAGACCTAATTACGAAGAGGCGGATCCGGAAGCCAGGAGCGGAGGCGTTAGCGGAGCTCAAGCGCGAATATTCGATCTAATAGGTTGAGCCAAGATCTGGCGAGAGAAATAGATTTTCGGTTGACGCGTACGGTGCGCGTGTGGTTGGTGCGGTGGCCGTGCGGTCTGTGATGCGCCTCACACATCTCTCAACCCACACACAAACATATATATAATATAGTATATATATATATATATATATATATAGTATAGGTGGATATAATAGCATACATATACACGGTTTACGGTGAAAAACTAACTACAGTGCATACTCACGTTCTACTATTGACTCACTATTTCATTCAGGTCCATTAGGTATATTATCATAATATATTTTATGTACAAGGTCACAATCACGATATTCACTTATCATAATATCTAAATTAAATACAGTTAGGTACTGAGGGGAGTTCGGTATAAAAAGTTAAATACCGGTAATTATCCGTGTAACTTATAGTGCGCTCAGGGACTTATATCTATATATACTTATAAATTCAAATAATCCTTTGGGATTTTTTCAATTAGTATAATATACTAATTTATTATACCTATAGTAATACGGACATACTATATTATATATCACTGAACTATATCTTTATATTTACCGACTTTATAGTAATATCACACAAAAATACAAGAAATTTTTTCTAGTAAATACGTTACCGTGACGCCAGTTCCCTGATAACGCGAACCATTGATATTTTTATACAGCTCACATTTTTATAAACTTCTGGAAGAACACATTTGCAATACTATATTTACTTAAGCTAGTTTTGAATGTCGTAAGTCTCTTTGATTACATTTATTTATTTATTGCTAAGTTGCTCATCTTACTTTAATTACTCATTAAATCGTTTCATTTTAATATATGTTTTTTAATATTTATTTATTCTTAAATTTTATAAAAATTTTATAATATATCTATATTATAATAAAAATAATAATATAATCATAATATACCATAATAACTACCAATGAAATAAAGTTAATACTATTATAATTAATACTTTAATTATGAATATAATAATAATACACTTTGCATATCGTACCAACGTAAATCACTTAAAATTAATACTCTAATCAAGAGCCTAAAATAAATTGAATATTATCTTCCAGCTATAAATAACAGCAGTAGAATATACAAAATAAGAAGTTAATCAGGTTTAATAAAAAATAAATCAACTTTTAAATTAATACTCTAATCAAGAGCCTCAAATTAAATTGAATATTCTTTGCTTTTCATATCATTATTATAAGGGGTTTTCTGTGAATGATAATAATAATAATAAAAAAATCTAATATAATTAAAGGTCAGATGTGATACTAAAGCTGCCTATGTAACTCAGAACCGGCAAAAATCTACGAAAAAAAATATATATTTGGAATCAGCGGAAACTTTTAAGGAACGGGTTTTTAATGTTTTATATTTTTTTCTTTTTTATTTTAGATGAAATTATCTCGTATCTCCGCATAATTTTAAAATAGGACTAATTTCATTTCCATTCTGGGATGGAGAGGCTCTAGGCCCGACGGGGGACAGAGGGGGGGGACGAAGTCCCTCGCGTCGTCCACGGGAGGCCGAAGAGCCCGATATCCTGACAAGGGTTGCGGTTTACACCATATGGTATTCCTTTCGTTTAAAGAGAGAGAATAATATTTGGTTCAGGACTTCCCATCTTACAAGACAAAACTTTCGATATTAACTTATTTTACATTCTAAATGTAAGGTTATACTTTCGGAAACAAGTGCATTACTCGAGCCACCCATAAAATAGGGTAAGTTGAATATATAAATTTTTTAAAAGAAATAAATTCTACGATCGAATTATATTTATTATTTGAATAAAAAAAAAAATTCTTAAACATTTTCTCGAGTGGTTCCAAATCCAC
Source organism: Trachelipus rathkii (assembly GCA_015478945.1). Taxonomy (NCBI): domain Eukaryota; kingdom Metazoa; phylum Arthropoda; class Malacostraca; order Isopoda; family Trachelipodidae; genus Trachelipus; species Trachelipus rathkii. The sequence continues at coordinate 27,453 of JABUQX010036857.1, forward strand.
GTACTGAAGGTGCGCTTTCTCGAGTTACAGTGAAATAGATCTTAGCATCTTCAGATCACAGATTATATATACTATTCAGGTATTCAATTTTAATTTCTAATAATATAATACTATTAATTATGATATTAATTAATATATAATAATTAAATATAATTAATAATTATTAGAACAAATATATAATATGGAATTGAATATAAAAGAATTATAAATTATAATTAATTATAATTATTATAATATATAATATATTAATATAATATAATAATAATTATAAATAATTTAAATTAATAAGTTATATAATGGATATGTAAATATAAGATTATAATGATGATATGATAGTATTCGTATTAATGAAAATAAAAAAAATAAAATTATTTCCTATTAGTATTAATTCAATTGAAAATTAAATTATTAATATTATTATTTATCACATTTCAACATATTATACGTTAAAAAAAATTTTAATATGACATATAAGACAACCAAGTTTTAGATGATTTACATAAGTCCGAGTATGAATTGTAATTGTTGCATTCTATAAGAAATTTGGGCCATAATATATAAATATATATATATAATATATTATTATATATATAATAATATAGTACTATTTATAATAAAAATATGCTTAGAAATTTAATTAAAAACTAATCATAGTACTTACATATATATAAAAAAGAAATTCTGCCAAAATTTTAAAAGAACTGGTATCTATATAAATGAGCGATATATATCATAGTACTGTTTTATAGCTATCGATGAAATACTATTAATAAATAGGAGAGTAATGCTGAGAATTATATGAATATAATCTATGAGATTTAAGATATATATATATATTAATATATTAATATATTATATACACTATAATTTATATATATATATATATATAATAATATAATTATATAATATATATATATATTTATATAATAATATTCATTATTTATAGTATTATATATTATATATATATATATAATATTAATATATATTATAATATATAACTATATAATTAATATAATATATTAATTATACTATATTTATTAATAATATATATATAATAATATATTATATTAACCTAGAAGAGTAAATAGAAGAAGAGAGAAGAGGAGAGAAGAGAGTTGATAGAGAAGGATATAATAAAGAGACGAGAGAGAGAGATGAGAGAGAAGAGAGAGAGAGAGAGAGAAGAGAGAGAGAATTGTTCAAATATAATTTACAAATTATGAAAACAGTATCTCAAAATCAAGTTTCAAGAGAATAGTTAATGATTCGGTTAGGTATATTTCAGCATATCGCAGGATCTTCAACAACAAAAACGTTACAAGCATATGATCATAACTTTAGTAATTCAAAATAATTTAATAATAATCAAATGAAAGATTAACAAATACTACATCATTATTATACTATAGAAATAATGGAATACATAATAATAACTAAGATAATGATAGATAAATAATTAATCAATAAGAAAAAATAATGAATAATAATATAAAAGTGAATTTATAGGATACAGTAGGATAATAATAAAATCCTTAGGTAGGGCTTTACAATTCAAATTTGAAACTCTTTTTTTATCGTTCATTGACGAAAGCTTCTTTTAAAAGGATCAATTTTGGTTTAAAACTTTTTGAGCTTCACCACTAGACTTTTCATGTAAAGTTTTTTCGACTTTTAAAAATTGGTAACTTTCGCGTTTTTTTTTTCTTTCTCATTACTCATCACTCTATCTTGTCTCTCTTTAAGCTATTATCTTCCTCATCTTTCCTCTACAACTTTATCTCTCGTTACAACTTATCAGGGCATCTCTCTTATTCCTCGCATAATATTAATATTATCTTTACTAACTTGTCCAAACCAGTTTTTTATTTCATTCTTTTATTACTTTATTATTTCGTATATTCTGAAAATGTTTCTTTAAAAAAAATATATTGAAAAAAATTCGTAATATGACATTTTTCAAGGTGTGAAGCTCTGTAATTATTCAATATTCATTTGAATGATTTTATATTAATAAACTCATATGAAGTAGACGCTTCTTATGAATGGCCAGAATTATTAAAACATGGTCAACATTAAACTCATCGTTGAAATACTCTTAGAATTTGCTTCCAGTTAGCACAAATATATTTGCAGGAGGTCAATTGTATGAGAAATGTTTCGGAGCGAACTTGTTATAACACATTACGTCAATTGGTCTAGAGATAATTGCCGAAAAACCAATAAATGTGACTCTGCCGTTTTCTAAAAACAGTTATTAAAAATGGTTATTAATAATCGGTCACAGATTTGGGCTTTGATCGATTTTGACAATAATTATTATTAACGGGAAGTGGATCAATTATTCATATACATTTTATTACACAATTGACAAATTGTCTCGAACCGAGTTTTACCTTCTACTACTCTTCTTGCCCCTTTGGATTTCAAAGAAGATTCACTCGAAGATTAAACCATATTTTTAATACGCTTATGTTGTCAAAGAGAAACCTGTATGGCACAAAGAGAATATTTTATAGATTTTTTATCGCGATTGTGATACTGAAAGAGTTTACTTAAGTAGAAATTTTTTATAGTAATTTTCAAAAGAGAGAGAGAGAGAGAGGCGATGAGGAGATATATGAGGAGAGAGAGAGGGAGAGAAGAGAGAGGAGAGAGACGAGAGAGAGATGAGAGATGAGAGAAGAGAAGAGAGAGGAATATTTAAGGTAGAACATAGGACGTCTAAAGAGTGTGCAGAAGATCGCCTATAAGAAGAATCGTTGATTGTAAGATTAGAGGCTGCAATAACGTGTTATTTTACTGAAAGGGTTTATGGTTTGAAGTCAGCCTAGATTATGGTTTCTTGCGTTAAGCGCGACCCAATTCATAAGTGCTCAGGCTCATTTAAAGTATTGAGTAATTAATAAATTACTAAATTATTAATTGGCTTTAGTATTAAATGTTCTAAAAACATCAAAAGAAATGATGTTAATTAATATTGGATGTAACCTTATATAATATAATTAATGATTTTACGATGTAGACTCTTGCGAAGATAACACAGGACCAGAAATTTCGTCAACATTTAGGACTAAATATTATATGAGATAGTGGATGAAGTACATACTAAACATTTAACCTCATTCAGGATATTTGACTTCTGTAATCAGGTCAAGGTCCTTTGTCTCCGAGGTGAGCATTCAAAAGCCGCATATGGCCTAACTTGTTTGGGAATACCATTTTGTGCCTGGAGTGCCTTTACTTACTATAGTGTTCTCGCCAACAATTTAGGATAACAATAAATAGTTATAGCTTCGTCAGGGTAGGCTATGGCTAGTAATCTCAAAAAAGTATGAACCTGATAGGAGCAAACCAAGGTGATTTTGGATCAGAAACACCAAAATAGTTCTAAATATGCTGCAGTCGTTTGGAACAGATACTATTTACTTTTGAAGTCTCCACCGATACCTATATTTCTTGGAATGATTTTTGCTTCCCCGGGTGGAATCCTCGGAATTCACAGAACATATAGTGTTTGTCGGGACGTATACCTGACCATCTCCAAAGATGTTTTTCTCGTTTCAAAAAATGACTGATTGACCCTGTTTTGTCCATTGATCTTTCAGATGTACATTTGAATATGGCTCACCGGCGCGAACGGTCATGCGGCAGATATCCTAGATGTTTATTCTGCGCTACATCTGGGGAGGAATACTACGCTGGCCAATGGCCAGGAAGGTGATCCAAGCTTTTGTGAAAGCGCGCTACAGGCTTGACTTTCAAGCTTCCAACTGGGTGAGCCACGACTAAGTCCTGGGCTTAAGCGCACACGGTTGTGTTTCAATGTACGGATACGCATTGAGTCAATATTCTCCCGGCGGTGGATCGAAGGGCAACGAAAACTGTCTTACTCGCAGTTTGCAGGATTCCGATACGAGATTTTAGGGAGGGAAGGGTAGCCTTGTCTGACCATCGAACATCAGGGAGTTGAGTACTTTGTTCATGTAAGAACACTTCTGCGCACTATCAGTACTACTCGAGGATCAAAAACCTTCTGGAGAAGGAGATTCGGATTGCAAGCATTTCCATCTGCCAATCTGGGCTTGCGCGACCTTTCCATTCTGCCGTCGCTTCGAGGCCACGTTAGCTATCACATGGCGAAGAATCAAAAATTCCTGTATTGTTACCATCTATACGAACGGAGCGTTGATTATCTGCATAACGAAGCTTCCTAGATCAGTAAGACGAGTAGGTCAAACAGCCACCCATCGCATATTTAGGGTGAGAGATGAAGATAATCAGATGGTTTGGATAGGAAGTCATGGTCGATGAACACTCATATGGTCCGGAGAGTCGCTTCTTGATGTTTCTTAACCAAGATTGTGAGACTTACATGATCTGGTTCGGGAACTCAGCTGGTGATCGAAGAGGAACGTTAACTTTTTCCGTACACAACTGAGACTAGTTGTGCTCGCACGCACCTCTAAGAGAAAAATCTACGCGGGTTAATATCGGATGAGAATAGACTATCTTTTTAGTCAGAGCATGCGACAAACTAGTTTTTGCACGATAAAATCACGTTCTTTCGTAGAAAGCATCAGGACTACATGGGCTACTTCTGCGATGATTGGCTACTTCTGCGAGGAGGAAGACCTCGTGTCCTGCCGAGATGTCGCCGGTGTTCGCCAGCTTGCTAAACTGGCACGCTCATAAGATCCTCATTAAATTTAAATGCACTTGTGGATTCATAGCCGAGAGATTTGTCGGCGCGACAATCATCATTTCATAAGAGACAGTAGCTAAGCGCGCTCTTTTGGGAAAGAGTGTGATCATATAAATTCAAACGGGGAAATGAGAGATTCGCCTACATCTCTTTCTTTACGCGACAACAAATTATTTATATCCACAACTCCAAAGAGAAACTATTAGAAGACGTCAAGTAAAACGATTTTAGCACGAAACCAAACATCAATATCAGATCAGCAGCCCAAATATGGAGAATAATACTGTCGGGCTTGCTGATAACGTTAACCTTAAGGATGGGGAATTCCTTTTCTTTATAATCTAACTTGGTCAGACCGTTCTTTTCCAATCCGGGTACAGTAAGAAGTACCACTTTGCTTTATATGTAATGATGGTGTGGTTCAAGTCCGTATTGAAAGGGAGAGAGCCCAGACTTATGTGAAAGAAAGACGTAGAGCGCTGGTCGCGAGAGCAGTTGTAGTACCTCCTATGGGGCCAGCAACATCATAAAACGAACTCTTTTCTGTAGATATGAACCGGATTTGATATATTTGGCAATATTCGCACTTACCTTTTGTTCTGTCACAACTAAGGGACACTTCGTCAAATATAACACATTTTCAAGAATCCAGTTGGAGGCTATATAACCTGAAACAGTTCACGCGCGCTTGGACAAAGGATGGAGGTGCTTCAAGAATCGTGTAGCCCAGAGCCTTCCCTGGAAGTCACATTGAAGAATCTGAAGGAGCCGGGGCATTTTCGAATGGCCCCACAGATACGGAGCTCAACAAAGGACTACCAGAGTTCGAAAAACTCCTGAAACAGCCAAACACTACTGGAGATCGTGATTTTCCCGTCCGCCTGGGTGTTTTGTCGTTATGAGTGGTGAACCCACATACTGCAATCCTGAGGGAAAAGAAGGGAGGCATTAAACGGTCAGGCACACTTTGCCCTGCCAACAAGCATGATAAGAACTTCAAAACCTCGGGTGTTTTGATGAGTGATAACAACCATTTCACGTTGTTATGGATTAGCCAATTCCTGTTTATACGCCACAAGTGGAGAGGAGGTCCCATGCGAACCACTCCGCGGGGGCGGTTCGAGGCCGAGAACGGCAGGGAGAATTTACGAGAGGCATTTTCCAATATCAATTTGGAGCGATTTTTACGAGTCAATGGAAGGAGAGGTAAAACAAGAAATTAATTGGGTCAGGGGAGCGGGGGTGGGGGCACTAGCTCAACAGTCTGCTCGCGGACTGACTGCTGGTCGCTAGAAAGAGAGACACCAGCAGCTTGCTGCACACATCGAATCGAGGAAAACGGGGATTTACCCGCCCCCCCCCCGCGGGGCCGTGAACTTCCTATGACCACTGGTGGTGTACGTAAGCTCCATCAAGGTGTACCAAATGTATTAAAACACTTTTCATGCAATTTTGGAAATCGATTTTTATTCAATCTAGCGGTAATACAGTGGGTAACATAAGCAATGATTCTATTTTGGAATCGGGTTATTAGACTTTCTTATTTTACCAGAGATATACGGAAAAAATCCAAAGGACACATGTTTATGTTCCTGCAGAAATTGGGTTTTTGGACGTTATTTCACAAATAGATTTTTTTTCTTAAAATTGTCATGTTTAGCGAACACAGGAACAGGAACCCTGATTGGAAACAAAAGGGCATTTTCGGAACTGCTGAGACGCGCATTCTCAAATAGTCTACACATGTTCCGAACATCGGTAATTAACAACTGAAGATTAACCGATGTGTTCCAAGGGAAAAGGAGGATTTGGTCTTGTCTACCCAGTCAACACAAGCAAGCAGTGTTATTAATTAACCGATATATCTTAAGTTCTTCCTTTTTACTTTTCTTTTTCTTTTTCCTTTATTCAAATTTTCTGCTTCTTCTACTTCTTCTTCTCTCTTCTTCTTGTTCTTCTTCTTCTTCTTCTTCTTCTTCTTCTTGGTAAATGACATGGATGAAGTCGTCAACATCTCTTGATGTTGACTGAACTTAGGTTTTGATTTATTATTAAATTTTAGTATTAAATTAACATAAAATTGATTTTATATTAAAATCTAGCTTCTTTTAAATTTTTTCTCACAATGTACAATATATCAATATTACTCAGTAAATTCTCATTCCGATTTTTACTTATTGTTATTATTTTTCATAATTTTTTATTATTATTGTTTTTTATCATTGAAAATTTTCAATTTTAACATTGAACTTGTCCATTAAATTAATACTATGACGTAAACACGAGAAAACCTGGTATATTTTTAACATATTTCGGGTCTCAATGCAAACATTTTACAACAACAAAAGAAAATTTGAATTTTCGCCACTGAAGAATTAAATTAAGAGCAAAAGGAAACGAATTTTAAAGAAATTCCCCGAAATGCTTACTATTCTGAATTCAACAAACTTTTCAAAATAATTTATCTTTAAATATTTAATAAAATTACGCTAAACTTATTTCTAAAATTTATTTTAATTACATGTGAATTACTTATTACAGAAATGGAAAACAAATTTCACACTAAAATATGTTAATATATCTCTCCTCTCAAAAAAAAAATCTTTTGCTATTCAAATTTTATACTTAGACTATTTACTAACTATTAATGAGGAAAAGTTTAAATTATGAACAAAAATAAAGATTTTTGTGTAACTATCAGTAAATTATAAACGTTTTGTAGCATACGTAGTGTTTAATAAAGATACTTATTTAATTATTAGATAATATAATATAATCAAATAATTATATTTTATTATATTTATATAAGATAATAATATTAAATTTTAATATTCAGTCTAGTCATAATAACTTATAATCAAATTCTCAAATACATCTTTTTACATATATATAATTATATTATATATATTATATAAGTTTATTTTATTTATCAATAAACTTCTTTTATTAGATAATAGTGATATTATATATACTTATATCTATTTATTCTTGTAAATTTTTCACGCTTTCACCATATGTGAAAAAAAGGATCGTTAACATAAAATGATTTTACACCTTTTTATCTGAAAATTTCATATCACGCTGAACTCCATAATATTCCGAGTAACAGCATTAAAAAGAACCTAGTGTGAACGGTATAACTTACTCTTTCAATATGAAGATGTTATGAAATTGATTTAGCCACATGTTTGCTCTCTTTAAATATCATTTGTTAATTTTCTGTACTGCTTGCATTTACTTTATTCATGTTGTTTTCATGGTTTTTCTTTTTATTTTTTTTATTAGGCTCGAGCCGAGGTTGGGACCAGAAGGGGGGGGAGTGAAGCGTAAGATCCCCCCGATACGTCCCCCTTGCAGAGGTCCTGAGAGATTACACTTAACTGACTGTTTGACATCTTGGCGACTCATTAATCTTGGGGTATGGCTATCAACCTTTAAGTTAAAATTACAATCTAAAATAATTATAAAACTATATAACTGGCAAACTTTGTTCATTTTTTTGACTCGCTCTATTTGCTTACCTGGTGAAAGTTGAATATATAAAATACATGAATAAGATCATTCGATTGAACAAATACAGTCCAAACTCAGTATTCGAA
>JABUQX010036858.1:10000-12500 GCA_015478945.1 Trachelipus rathkii
GTCACCGATGTAGGGGGCATATGGCACGACATATGGTTCGAGGATGTCTGTGATATACCTAACGGCCGTAAGAGGGCCTCCATCGAAGATGTACAACTCCGTAGAACCCAATAAAGAGATGCCTCCCCAAACCATAACCGATTCACCTCCAAACGACGGCACCTGCAGCACATTGCATTGCGCGAACCTCTCCGTGGGTCGTCGGTATACTCTAGCACGCCTATCCGAGGCGTACAGAGACACTCTTGACTCGTCCGTCAAGAGCACATCTGCCCAATCGTTGACAGTCCAATGGATGTGTGTTCTCGGGCAAATGCCAGTCGCGCCCTTCGATGTGCCGTGGTCTGCGGAGGACCTATGGCATGCCTCCGAGGACGGTAATTATGTTCCGCAAGGCGTCGACGCAATGTATTGTCACCCACCCTGGTGCCGTGTACTTCCGCTAGCTGTATCTGCAGGTGTCGTGCCGTTGTGTGGCGCTCTCGTAATGCACGCATATGTATAAATGGTCTTGCACGGGTGTCGTGGCCCTAGGCCTACCTTATCCTTGTCGCTGCCGATTATGTGTCAGGGTTTCCTGGTACCGTTGGGCCCCCCGTGCAATCGTTGTGTGCGCTTCACCGAACAATCGACCAAGTGCTCGGTACCTGTGTCCTTTGGCTTAGAGTGTCGTTATCTGCACGCACTGATCCCTTGACAGTTGACGCACTATCCTCTCCATGTTTGTCAGAGTCGCTTTGCCTGTGAATGATTCCTCGCTCGATTATACCCCCGACATAACCTACCCCCACCTCTCCCATGTCTAGTTACGTTATTTATGTTTTCTCCTAGTTTTATCTTGGTGACGGTCCCAATACTGCAGCCAATTATCTGCGGGTGTTAGCATAGTTACTTTGGACGCTGTCTTCTGTGTTGGTGTGGGGTTTCATGGGGTTATGGGCCTTCCGTTCCCGCGAGTGATATTTACCTTAGTGGTGCGTTATTTTTTGACGAGTATTATATATATATATATATATAGCAGCATATATATATGAGCATATATATATATATATAGTATATATATATATATATATATATATATATATATATATATATATATATATATAAAAATTTTAGGGCAGAAAGAAAAAGGGTGTAGCACTGATTGAAAAGCGTATGTTACAGCTCACCTGTGGCTTTCCCCTTCACAATGTCACCTTACATTAATAAAGGAATCTAATCTGAAACCGAATTTTAAACTCAAACAAGATTTGCCTTTGAACGGCATCGCAGAGAAAAGTCTCACCAAATGCTCTTCAAACTCCTTGTTTGTCCTTCACTCTCACGTCGAGAAGTCGAGCATTTACTGACTCACTTTGAGTCAAGATTGTTTTTAAATTTATTTTATTTATAGAAGGAGAACAGTTTTCTTATTGATTTTAATGTTATATATATATATATATATATATATATATATATATATAAATATATATATATATATATATATGTTGGTTAGGAAATATATTATTATATTATATATATATATTATATATTATATATTATTATTATTATATGTATATACATATATATATATATATATATATATAAGAAAATATAGCATATATATATTGAGTTATATATGTTGTTGTTGTTATATATATATATATATATATATATATATTATATTATATATATTATATATATAGTTATTATATATATATATATATATATATAACTATATATATATATATATATATATAATGCTTGAAACAGGTTTATTTCTAGGAAATCTTATCTTAAGGATAAAAGCGTATACAGCAACTAGAATTTTCCACATTTTTTATTTATTTACTTAATCAGACGTTTCGGATAAAGGTCTATCCATCATCAGTGAATTAAAAACATAACACATTCAAAATAAAATATATAAAACATTCGTGATAAATTAACAAAAGTTTTTGCACCTCCATATCGAATAAATCTGCTAAAACATTAAAAACAAAGCTGAGAATGAATACTGGTTGGTTGGTTTTTATTTAACATCAAATGAAACAGGACTATATAAGGGAAAAAATTAAATGACTAAACGAAATTTTACAAATAATAATACACACACACACACACACACACACACACACACACAATAATAATAATAATAATAATAATAATAATAATAATAATAATAATAATAATAATAATAATAATAATAATACTAATAATACTAATAATAATAATAATAATAATAATAATAATAATAATAATAATAATAATAATAATAATAATAATAATAATAATAATAATAATAATAATAATAATAATAACAATAATAATAATAATAATAATAACAATAACAATAACAATAACAATAACAATAACAATAACAATAACAATAACAATAACAATAATAATAATAATAATAATAATAATAACAATAACAATAACACACACACACACACACACACACACAATAATAATAATAATAATAATAATAATAATAATAATAGTAATAATAATAATAATA